>BJKM01000430.1:451833-505015 GCA_015082035.1 Chaenogobius annularis | reverse complement strand
GACAGATACAAAAATCTAGACCACCAGGGAGGTCTCATTGTGAAGGCGAGGAGACAGGAGTGTGTGCAAATCTGACTCAAAATCCCTCCATTTATAAGGAATAAAACATAACAAACATAATACTGGAAGAATACCATTTCTGAAAGGCAATAGACATACTGGAATGTACCAGTTTTAGCATACGGTACATAACAAAAAGGCACAGAGATTTGGAATGAAGTGGACAACACTGTGAAACCATCTTTATCTCCATTAAACGTTGTAACCCGAAAGGCTGTTTTAAAATATAACTAACAAAACACAACTTTGCAATGTGTACATGATGTATACGGTAGTTTAAAATGACTTGAAATAAAATAAACTGCTGGAATGTGTGGCTGTGTGAGAAATCAGACACTTGTAAACTTTAAACAAACAAACAAAGGAACTGCAGGGTGGTAATAGTTCTGGGTCATATTGAAAATTAATTAGATTAGATTAAATCGTTTTAGTGTGTTGTATTTTATTACTTTCTGGGGCCCTAAAGTCGCTTCTGTGGCGTTCTCTTTAGCAAAAATATCATAAAATTAATTTACATTAACTGCTTGCAAATTTTTATGAATAAATAAGTAAAGCATTTGAATGTACCATATTGTTGACTGATTAGAATGTATTATTATTTTGAAATGTATCAAAAAAGGGGACTCCAAATTGATCAAAACGGTCAACTGTACTACAGTTACACGCTACTTTTCACATTTTAGTTTAATATATGTTTTTGCTTTTCCAGTTCAATGAGAAAAGAAGAGTGAAATGCTTCAATCTTAATTGTTATTGATATGTAGCGGTAATGATTGTTTGTCTACGGTAAGCACCTTTATGTTGTAGTGTACTTACAGTGTATGTTATCGACAACACAGGGCCAATATAAGACTTCACCTCATGTCTTGACCAGCCCTAAGTCACAATACAGACACATCTGCACTAATTGCATTCCTCTAATGGCCATTTACTAATTACTCTCAATCCTACGGAGCTGTGTGAGCTACACTCCACCTGTACACAAATTCACAGTGATACATCTATGTCCAATCGAGTTTGCAGCCGTTAAATATGAATGATTATAAATTATTGAGGTTCGAAAGCGGCAGACGAGTGATTTGTAAATCTCTTCAGACTTGAGACAGCGGAGGGCGTTTTGACATTTGTTCTTAAGTGTAAACTATAATGGAAAACATGTAGAGACTTCAGACCTGTGTGTCCAATTGCAGCTTAAATATCAGGGAAATTTAATCACGCCGTGTGCAGTAAAGATGCATGAAAAAGATCAAAATGTTCTGTTCCAGCGACCAGGATGTGGCATTTAGGGTCAGGAAACATTGTGTGGAATCAGAAGAAACAAAGTGGTTTAATAAAGCTGTTGTCACATCGATAGTGTAGTACATTTTGTTTGCTTTTTCATCTATATGGAGATCAGTCTTTTCGGTGTAAAACGGATGCAAACCCTGCAAAAGTATTGTTTAATCAATTCATGCACATTTTTGGTGTGATCACTGCTGTTTTTTAAAAGACTTTTGTAAATTTAAAATGACAATTATTGCTTTCTTACAATGTAGAAATTGCACAGTAGGCCATAGACTTTTATTAAATTGGCTGAACTCAGCGTTGGGAGGTAACGAAATGCATTTACCAAACACCATTTTTACTATTTTGAGTTCTGGTACAGTTACTCTTTCATCTGTGGTATTCAAAGTACAGTCAAAATCAAAGGAATACAATATGGTATTTGATCATGCATTTAGGACTTCAAACTGCACAGTATTAGTGAGAAAAATAGAATATACTGCTCTTGTTGTGGCCCCAAAGATCTGTAGTTTCTGCTTTACCGTTCCTTTGAAATACAAATGAGTAGATTCAGTAGATTTAAGTTCAATTGAGGAAATAGAAGTGTAGAAGAATACAATATACCTGCAATAAAAATAGCCGAAGCACAGTAGACGTAGCCCTCAGGGAACACTAGCGTGCCTTGAGGTGGTGCCGGATGTGCCTTGAAAAAAAATTCACTTTAGGTTTACCGATTCACACATGGATTTTATGAAATACTTTTCCATTTTATGTCCAATTTGAAAAAAGAAGGCAAAACCATCACCATTACAAAATTTAAAGGACCAGAGACAAAGTGGCATGGAAAATATTCGCTACATTTATACAACCGTTTTTCCATCCATCCATCTTCTTCCACTTGTCCGGGGCCAGGTCGTGGGGGAAGCAGCCTGAGCAGGGACTCCCGGAGTTCCCCCTCCCTAGACACTTCCTCCAAATCCTCCGGGGGGATCCCGAGGCACTCCCAGGCCAGCCGAGAGACATAGTCCCTCCAGCGTGTCCTGGGTCTTCCACTGGGCCTCTTTCCGGTGGGACATGCCCGAAACACCTCCCTAGGGAGGCGCCCAGGAGGCATCCGGAACAGATACCCGAGCCACCTCAGCTGGCTCCCTCTCGACGTGGAGGAGCAGCGGCTCTACTCCGAGCTCCTCCCGTGTGACTGAGCCTCTCACCCTATCTGTAAGGGAGCATCCAGCCATCCTGCGGAGGAAACTCATTTCGACCGCTTGTGTCCGCGACCTTGTCCTTTCGGTCACTACCCAAAGCGCATGACCATAGGTGAGGGGAGGAACGTAGATTGACCGGTAAATTGAGAAGTTTGTCTTTCAACTCAGCTCCTTCTTCACCACAACAGTCCGATGCAGCGACCGCATCACTGCGGACGTTGCACCGATCCGCCTGTCAATCTCACGTTCCATCCTCCCCTCACCCGTGAACAATACCCCGAGATACTCCTCCACTTGGGGCAAGGACTCCCCACCCACCCGTAGAGGGCAAGCCACCTTTTTCCGGTTGAGAACCATGGCCTCAGATTTGGAGGTGCTGATTCTCATCCCAGCTGCTTCACACTCGGCTGCAAACCGTCCCAGTGCATGTTGACAGGTCCAGGTTTGATGGAGCCATCAGGACAACATCTACTGCAAACAGCAGAGATGGAATCCTGTGCTCCCCAAATCGGACACCCTCCGACCCCTGACTGGGCTAGAAATTCTGTCCATAAAAACAATGAACAGAACCGGTGACAAAGGGCAGCCCTGGCGGAGTCCAACACGCACTGGGAACAGGTCTGACTTACTGCCGGCAATGCGAAACACAGCTCCTTCTCCGGTCATACAGGGACCGGACAGCCCTGAGCAAAGGGCCCAGGACCCATACTCCCGGAGCACCCCCCAAAGGACACCCGAGGGACACGGTCGAAAGCCTTCTCCAGATCCACAAAGCACATGTGGACTGGTTGGGCAAACTCCATGAACCCTCGAGCACCCGATGGAGAGTATAGAGCTGGTCCAGTGTTCCATGACAAGGACGAAAACCACTCTGCTCCTCCTGAATCCGAGGTTCAACTATCGGTCGGATTCTGCCTCTCCAGTACCCTGGAATAGACTTACTGGGGAGGCTGAGGAGTGTGAGCCCTCTGTAGTTGGAACACACCCTCCGGTCCCCCTTCTTGAACAGAGGGACCACCACCCCGGTCTGCCAGTCCAGAGGCACTGTCTCCGACCGCCACGCGATGCGTATCTCATCCACCCCCGGAGCCCTGCCACCGAGGAGTTTGCCAACAACCTCAGTGACTTCGGTTTGGGTGATGGATGAGTCAGGCTCCGAGTTCTCAGTCTCTACTTCCTCTTCGGAAGATGTGACAGTGGGATTTAGACAACCGTTCTTTTTTTTTTTAAAGGTGTGATTTGGTACTATTTCAATAGTCAGTGTTCCGTGACTCAATAATGGTTGAAAAACATTGCTAGTCTAATCAGCTTGCTGACAGTTGAATGTTCTTCTCAGTGCTGTTGGTTTGGATTGGCACTATCTTCCATGACCGCAAACTATTAGAAGGAAGAAGATGAATTAATTTTATATGAATAAAGTTAGTCACTCTGTCATTGATGTAGAAGCAGATCTCTTTTTTTTTTTTTTGCAATGGAAGGACCTTTCAATAGTGGCACATTAGTGATTAAAAGATCTCTGAGTATCAATATGAAGTACCAGGGTTGTGTTATGTTAATTTTCCCGTCTTCACGTTCACTATATTTTTAGCCTCTTACTTTACTTAATGCAACTCATTTCCTGCCATTAGCTCGAGCTGTGTCTCATGTGAATAGCCGTGTGCGAGGGAACATGCATAAATGAAACAAACTCTAACTGCTTATAGCATTATCCATTCTCCTTTTTCCTAATGACTTTTAAATCTTTTGCTAACCCATTTGGGCACAAACATAGCCCAAAACCAAAATCCCCCTATCGCAATGACCTCCAATCACAAACACTTGGAAGACGAGTGCGAGGGTCTAATTGGCTGTTGTAGATGGAGCAGAGACACACCTCAAAGCCATAAAAATAGATTGTGTGTGACTCAGACGTTATGTAAAGTCTATCCCCGATCGGGACGCCCGCCGGGGGCACTTTATGTCCATTTATCTTGATGGGACAGGAAGTGAGTTGACACATGTCGGCCGCTGTGTCCAGAGCTGCGATGTCCAAACATAGACACTTGACACATGTCTTCAAGCTTTTTGTTATCTTCTGAATGTTTATTCCCTGCTGTGACGAGACGAGGAGGTGGAGTAACTTCCAAATAACACAATTTCAGTACACTAAAGTTTTCAAGATGAATACTCATTCTTACAGTAGGTTATTTATGTTCAATTAAAAAACATTGTGTTGCACGTTAAAGTGGTTCAAATTGCCGACCTGGTCCAAAAAAAAAAGACAGCAACACAACAGGAGCATACAGTACATTTTAACATATACTCTTTTACTTGCCACCAAACAATTTAGGTTAGGTTATACTTAACAGCTTACCGTATATAAAAATTGGAATAACTATAACAATAAAAATGTATTTCTTTGTTTCAAAATCTCATCTTTTCTTGTTCTCATCGACCCAAAACGTAGTCATGTATTACATGACTCTTTCCAGTGTCCACCCCATAATTATTTCTTTTGCAGCTGGATTTACACCATAGTAGCCCAGTATTCATATTGCCACAACTACTGATGCTTGAATACAGTCTATGCAACTTTTCTACATGTTGTACTGGTTTCACAACTAATACAAGAAATGGTGAACAGATGCGTGATAAACATCATTATATTGCATAAAAGTCTTCTTTTTTGTAGTTTTCACAATTTTTGAGACCAATGCAGCATTCTCCAAGCAAAAATCATGTAGCGTTTTGGTTTTGCCAGTGAAGAAATGCCAATTTTATTCCAGGTTTGAGCCCTCCTGTTCAGCTTGATTCCAAAGAGTAAAGCCACTCTAAAATGGCTTTTCGCAGCACATTTTGAAGGATTTGTTCCCCTAATTGATTTTTTACCTGTTATCTGTCAGTAATTAAAAAGTCATTGTTGCCATTGTCAAACATGGATCTGCCTCTCGTCCCTTCTTTGTGTCACAAACCAAGCTGAGCCAAACGTCACACAAACAGCTGAGGTGTTTGATCATATATTTATCAGCACTGATTTCCTGTGGGGGGACTTTATTCTTCATAATGAGCCATTTTAATCATCCCGCACAAGAGGACCTATTTTTCCACCACCAGCCTCGGTGAGATTAGAGACCTTTATAACGCCATGCTGATATGAATTGCTCCTTAATTTAGGTTTATATGAGAAAATGGGGGGATTAAATTTGACAAATTTTTGCTTTTTTCTATGCTCTTCTAATAGTAACTATTTTTAAGTTCAGTTTGTTTGAATAAATTACATGTACAATTTATTCACAATGGTGGCCCATAATTTAAAAGAAAGACAAGATACAAAATACAAAATATACAACAAATTTCATCTTTTTGCATGCTAATTCAAATTCAAGTTCAGTTAGTGAAATTGAAGACAATTTACTTTATTTTAGAGGCAAATAATTAATTTAAAGAAAGACAAGGTACAAAATACACAATACAACAACAAACAAACAAACACTGTGCACAGTTAAATACTTTTCTTTACGTGATTTCAGACACTAATGTGGTCAATAATTTAAAGAAAAACAAGATGCAAAATACACAACAATCAACAAAAATGAAAAAATGCACAACAAACAAACAAGCACTGTGCAACTTTCTTGTCTTTGAATTAACTTTAAATCAAACCATCATGGAGCTCAACAGCACAACACTTAAAAGTTTGCATCTGAAGTTAATTTCGAATTAATATTTGCCTGAAAGATTTAGAAAAAAAATCAAATATTAAGAGATTAAAGGCACGACTGAGGCTAACTTTGTGGAGCTATGAATTAAAAATGTACTTCCAGAACCAAACGGTGCGCGGTCACTGTTGAGCTCTATGGCTTTTGAAAGATTTATTGACAGACATCTTATTCTTTAGCTGATCACTTAAAAGTATGTTGTCTCTTTGTGTGGTAAGACTCCAGCAGTCCACATGTGTCTGGGTTAAATCAAGGTGGTGCAGTTGAAGCGCCGGAGGTAAAGGCAGAGGCTGCAGTCTCCAGCTCAGTGGCTCTGTGTGTTAAGAAAACCCCCAAGAGCAAAGAGAGAGTGCACTAAGTACTGCCTGAATAAAAAAAGCACAAATTTAATTTTTACTTGGAGCCAGTCAAATTAAATATGCCGTTCTAAGTTGTACAAAGTTAATGGAGGACCTAATTATTGAGAGGCAAAATCCACCTCTCTGCTTTACATCTTGTTCTACATGGGCCACGGACATAATGGATTTAAGTCCTGGAGACATGCTTTATGTGCACAGACAGGTTGTATTGATGGGAGTGAGCAGAGGCTATAGAAAGTATAAACAAAAAGGTCTTTACTGCATCATTGATGAGTGCTCAGAGCATATATGTTTTCATTTTATGATCTGAAAACTATACTAGATGTGCCAATATTTAGTTCTAAAAAAAAAAAAACCTGTAACCAATACGAATGTTACTGTAACCAATACGATGTCCTAAAATGTACAGCGTAGTCTGTGTTCCTGGTCATTTTCATCACCAAGCTGTGTGTGAAAAACAGTTGACTAACTCCAGTGGTGGAAGTAGTATCCAATTTTGCTACTTAACTAAAAATCTACCTAAGTAAAAGCTTTTCCACCTGTTTAAAAATGTACTTAAAGTGTAAAAAGTTCACACAGTTTTTGAGACCTGTTAAAAATGTAGTGAGTTTGATAAAGAATTGTGTTGATTTTTGCTCGACAGGAGCAATTGCAATCACTGTCCTATTTTTTTGTATATTTCTTTTGCTTCAAGTCAACCTTTTGGCAGGATGTCAATATGAAGGTTCTGGAAATAACCCCTCAAAACCATCTGGAAAAGTACTTTATGCTCGAGTCCAGTTCAAACATTTTGTGGAATAGAAAGTATACAAACCTGCTCAAGTAAAAGTAAAAACTATCCACTGTCAAATTTACTTAAGTAGAGTGCAAATAGCTAAAAAGTTAACTTAAGCACAGCACTTTTACTTAGTACTTTGTTACGTTCCATCACTGTCTAACTGTTATTTGAGAGAGACTTGTATTTAACGCTTCAAATCAGTTAATCTGTTGTGATTCTAATTACCTTTGCTCTTTTGGGACAGAGTGTGTTAGCTCTGGATCATGTCGGAGGAGCTTGGAGAAGAGTGGCTGCTCCTCCACATCGAAAAGAGCAGAGACGTACTCTGCATGACTCCCTGGAGGTGTGTTGTAAGCCTGTCTCACTGGGACGTCCCAAGCAAAGCTGAGGTACATCTTCCCTCAAAGGAGCTATAAGAGTGATGTTGAAGGAAATGAGTCCGTCCATCTCTGCTTCTCGCTATCAACATGTAAAACCACCAGGCCCAGTCTTTGTTTAGTGCCACTCTCTGTTTCCAAACTGGCCTCTGGCTCGTGTCTCTGTGGATGGGAAACTCTGTAGTGTCAGAACAGAGCTGTCCACTCTCTTTCCTCCCACATACGCTGCTGAGGGGATCTTTGTCTGCATTGTCTCATGAGGTTAAGGCTATTTTTGAAAACACTTTTAAGCCCAGAGTCCACTTCATTTAAAATTTATAAAGAGCAATATCACAAATCGCAGGCTTTCCTCAAAGAGTACAATGAGAGATAAAGATAAAGAGAGACAAGATAAAGGTACGTATAGGAGCCTGCAAAGATTGAAGTTTAACCTACAGCCTACAGAAAACATGAGGGCTAATGACATCTCTCTGTCCTTTGCGCTGATGGCCTAAAGATCAAGAAAAAAGTTGCTCTCAAACTGTATCTTGTCCTCAATTGAGGCCAAGTCAATCCATATAGTTCAGAAGAGCAGTGTTGGAAAGTGAAAAAGAAATAAAAAAAGTACAGTACTGTCCTTCTGTAGCAACTTGTACTTCGTTTTAAGTCGTTTTGCTGTGGATACTTTTTACTTTTACTTCACCACATGTGAGGTCAAGTATCTGTACTTTCAACTCCACATGCATTTTTTGAACTGGACTGAAAAGTATTACGTACTTTTCACATGGTTTGGGTTTTTGAGACATCCTGCTTAAAGGTTTTGAGTTCAAGTCTCAGCTTCAAGCAAGTTTATTGTTAGAAGTGTAAATTATTATTTTATTTCGGTTGTTGGTTTTTTTGCTCCCTCATCTGTACAAAAGCGAGTACTTCAACCAAACACTGCAGAAGACCAGAGAAAACCTTTGGTGCAGAGCGAATGAACCAAAGAGAGGGAAAGTAATCTACCCTTTTGTGTATTTGCACATTTAGCTGTTGCAAAAACATTACAAATCCTCGTCTCTTTTTATGAGTGCTTGCCAATTAAGTAAAACAAAACCCAACAGCCTTCCTTAAAAAAATGAAACAATTTCTCAAAAAATAACCAATAACCTGAAGCATTGTCTCAGTCTGAAGATAAATCAATGTGTGTGAGAAAGAAAGAAAGGAAAAGAATATTTGAGTAGCAGGTGCGGCACACATGCTCTCACAGATCCCTCACACTGCTGTCAGGATGCATTTGTAAAACCAAAGTCTGTGTGTTCAGCAGCTAGAGCCCCTGTCATGCTGGAGCAGGAGCCGATTGCCTAGTCATTTATTTTAATGTCATTCAATGTTTAAATGTTGCACTATCTTTGCAAAGGTGAGCTACAGTTTATGGAAAATATGTCGTTCATGCTTGTTCATCATTGACTGAGGTTCGGGAGCGGGAACACGCCTCAACCTCCTACTCCTCCAGCAACCACGCCTCCACTCTTTAACCACACCTCTAATTTCTCAGAAGCCCTATTTATACAGGCCTATCCCAGCATCTCTTGTTGCCTCTGCTCTCTCGACCCCACCGTCCCACCCCATGTCTCTATCATCTTCACCGTAACACATCACCATCTAAGGAGGGGGGGGTTCTGAATCGGCTGGGCTGATTACCCGAGATGGAGCCCAGAGTCTCTACCCAGCCAACTCTAATCAATCCATCATCGATCCGTCATTGATCCATCATCATTATTATCAATAAACATTCTCTCATATTCCATTGTTGTGGCGTGGTCCTTGCTAGTGAACGTATATTAAGTTAAGAATCTTAATCAGCATCAGAGGAACAACTGCAAAGATGAGCCTATATTGCTATGATCTGGATTTGAATTAGTCAAGTTCAGAATCAAGTATGTTTAATATATTGTTTATAATATTGTTGGTTTTGTTGTTTTATTGATCCTTTGTGCCTAGAGTATTCCAGTAATTTCTTCTGTGGCCGATTTTTGACCTGGACTGTTGAATGCAATCACTTTTGAATCCAGTGTCAAAAATATAAAATATAATTGGAAACAAGAACTAGAGTTTTCACTATGATTATTCAGGTCACAGTAGGTGTAAGATGTAAGAACTAATGCTGCCTTCATGTGCTATGGGAATTATGGTAAATACCAGTTCACCACAGGGAAATTGCACTTGAACGCTTCCTCATGTCGTCAGTTCTAGTGCGGAAACTGTTTCGGGACAATTCCTAACTAAATCTCTTCTGTCTTCAAGGATAGCCAGCAAATTCCAGCGACGGGAGATTGAGGACTCATAGTAACTCTCACTAGATATTGTGTGACAGTCCGCAGGACACATGAGTGTTCGAAAAGAGGAAAAGAACACGCAGAGAAGGCGACCTGTTCTCTCAACCAGAATGATTACTCACAAAGTTTTCACTTTTCAGCTAGTTGTTCGTCTGACTTGCAGCCTAGCATTAACCTATTAAAGCAACACTCCCAAATATTATTAGCGCAGTACGACATGACACCAAGATTAGGAGCTCCATATCCCTCTAGCTTATCTTGGTGCCACACGTTCACCTGTGCTGTAGATGCGCTCTTGTCCTAAAAGCTACGTCCCATTATTCCTTACCCTCTGATCCAAATATAGTCTCAAAGCTGCGCAAAGCGCGTTGGTGTTATTCATTTCGCTACGACGCACCAGATGGATAAAAGAGCAAACCTTTGCGAAACACCAGATTCGACCATCTCTACAACAAAGTTATCACCGTTTAACCAACATACTCGTCACAGAAGTTGGATGAAAAGAGTATAGAATCCCACCTCAGAGGATCTAACAGTGTATTCAATTGAACAAACGCGGTGACATAGTTATTGGCGCGGTGAGATAGCTTAGCCGCCATGCTTATGGCGTAACTAAGCATAAATTGCATAATATGAATGTCGACCAAATGGTACTATTGGTATGTTAGCAACGGAGCTGTAAAATGTGTCCATCAATATACAGGTATTAAATCTAGCCTGTCCCAGATACAAGCTGGAGAACCGCGTCCTTTATGTGGAGAGACCTAAAAATGAATATAAAGTAAAGTGGCTTATATAAATTCATACATGCGACGTAGCCGCTATAGTCACATTAACACTACGATATCAATATCAAATATCAGGAAAAAAATGATCTTTCCGAAGTTATTGAGTGAAGGGTCGACCACAGAGACGAAAAGACGTTGAATTCCTATTCAACACACAAGGAATTACTATCTCTGACTCGAAGCGGAGCAAACGCCAAAATCAGCCACGCACTCGGTTTATCTTCTATGGAATAGCAGAAGCAACTAGGTATGACCAAGACTCATCCCTCTGATACATATAATATATACCTGCCACACTCTATCATCTATGTTCTAATCCTTCTAATTCTGACATAGAATTCTTTGGATGTAATTAGTACAAGTGTTGATGTTTAAAGCAGGAATATATCGAGCTGGTGTGTCTGATCACAGTGTGGGAGTGCCACTTATGTGTGTCTTATGAATATTCTTATTGAGGGTCCGATTATACTATCAATTAATGATCCACAGGGATAATATATAACCCAACAGAATATAAGCCCTTAAGGTTGATGTAAACACCTACCAAGTAATTAATAGAGAGTGAGTTCAAATAGAACAATTTCCTAAGCGTAAGAAAGTCGCATCACTTCTGTAGTGTACTACATTAAATAGAAAGAACTCACATGCGTGAGGATTCTAAACTATCCATTTACGAATAAGCTCTCTAATTCGTGTTCTTCCATACCTCCAGAACGATAACAGTACGCCAGGGAAATGGTATAAACAAGCTGAGTAGCATTAGAGCTGTGTTACCCATCATCAACCATTTGTAGCGAGGACCACTGATTGACTACCAATTGACAGAACTATCAGTGTGATGCGTGTCTGAATGAGATTACTTGCATGATATGATTTCGATAACAGTACACATATGTTCTCGTCTTGGAGATCCGTGTGTCTATTGGCGTGCTTGCCTGTGTTACACTTGATTGTCACTACAAACAATAGAGTACTGTTTATGCAATATACATATGATCTATAACTCCCACGTCTCTTTTTAAAATCTGAGATAGCAACCCAGAGTAAAATTTCAAAAAGAAATTTCGTTTTTTTCGGACTTGTAATAAAGCAAAAATGACTAAGCAGGAACCATAGAGTGTAACATTCTCTATTTATTTTGTCAATGTTATCACTGTAGGAGACTTGGTAAATTCTTGACTTGTGGTTTGGTTTTAGTACAAATGTACACCTGAAAGCGCCTCCACACAGTTATATAAATTAATTGATCTCTGACTGGAAATAGAGGGTTTTATTTTATCTTACAGCATATACCAAGCAGCTTGAGACTTCTTTTTCTTTCCTAGTGACAAGATGGTGGACACAATTTGTGCATAACTAAAGAAACAAGTCCAAAGAGATTAAATGTGGGTTAAAACATTTAATCTACATTAATCTATAGTGATTAGGCGTAAAAGAGAGATATGAACATCACCTTCCAATGTTATTCCAATATGCGGAGAAAATCGCGCCAAATCTTCATATGACAAGATTTAACATACTTACACTTTATCATACTTTTTAATTATGGAAACCCCTCCCGCGTCCGCAGTTAACCAGTAGCCGTGAGACCCTAATATTTGGCGGAGAGCTATCATTCAGAGGAGCGAGTCAACTAGAATAGATAAATAATCTGATCTCTGAACAGTTTATCTTGCGGAAGGTTAGGAGAACTGAATAGACCAGCTATCACACACAAATCTTTAAAGAGTTCCTTTGTTAGAATATATCACTGAACCTCGGTGTGTGAAATACAGTCATAATTATAATGTAACAGTAGAGAAAAAAAAACTATAAAAAAACAACAGAGACTTTCCTTATGAGATTTATCATTTTGTTTCAAAAATTCAGTTAATGCTAGTGTTGGTGCTTCATAAATGTTTGTCATAGCACAAAAACATAATCAGAGTCATGATTTCGCCCGACAACTCTGATGTTTCATATCATTAAAAACAAATCCCCATATAATTCAAATAATTTCACAACGCGAGAGTGCATGTGTACATGTGAGAGCGAACAATATTTATATCCCAGAAACAAGCATATATACAGCAAAGACTCAGAAAGACATGAGACTCAGCAAGCTTAAGATATATGAGTACTATATCGTGTTTGTTGAATGTCTGAGCTCTACTTTTGTGGCTGCTCTGAGCGTCGAACGTGTAAACTCTATTCAAATCGCAGTCTCACAGCGATATTATCCTATAACATTCCGTAGGACAATATTACGTCAGGACAAGCGCATCCAATCATCTATAATTATAGACACCGTATAGACAAACCCGAGACAAACTCGTGCTAATACGACTGAATATCATACACATTTACTTGTCGCACAAACCCTCCGAATTCTTATCACCTCACTATGTTCTATGCATCTTATATCATACAATCACCAGAAAAATTAATACACTCATTAATACCATTAGAGAAGTTGCTCTATTTACAAATCATAGAAAGTGAAGAACCTGAGGCATCAAGCGGCCCGGTAGATTCACTATTTATAAACATCATTCCAAGAAATTGTAGGATCTAATATAATAGAAAGCTGCAGAATAACGAAGTGGAATGTGTACATAGTCTTAGCAAGCAATATACATGTCTGCTGATCTGGAGATTCTTTCTTAATGGCTAACCTTAGTAACAGAGCGCACTGAATTATCATGCTACCGACAAGAGAGATGATTTAGCCAGTGTGTGGCAACATTATCTTTAATGGACAGTCTGGGTTATAAAATTTGACGGCAATAACTCCTCGAATCTCAAATTGCCATGGAATATATACTCTTGATCTACTTTTTGCCATCTTATTTTACTCCTTGAGGATTTTGGTAATTGTATTCTTGTTAATCCGTATCTAAGTCACATGCTAATTTTGTAAGGTATTTATCTACCGAGATCTGAAAAAATAATTTCCTTTATATGCTACCTTACTCTGCTCCAACCAGTGAATAATTCATGTAGCGCTAAGACTGCATCCTACCTCAAGAACTGGCAATCACTCTGTTATAACCTCGTAAGTGCGTGCGTCTCCTCCAGCCTTTTCCACTAGCAAATATATAGAAAGCCTTCTGAGACAAAGTTTTCAATAAACGAACTTGAGTCTTATGAAGCAACAACCGTACTCCACTAATAGCACCAAAATGAGTGACTAGTACTTCCGTACCCACTATAAATAAGGGAGGGTACTAAGCATTCTATCCTTATCTGCCGCCCCTATCTTGTGACCACATGCCTCAGACAGGCACTTCGTAGTAAGTAGGGGTAGTGGGTGTAGACCAACCCCATTACCTATGCTCCAGTGTAGCGTTACATCGTGGTTTGGAACTTGGTAGAGACGAAGCAGAGAATACATCATCGAGTTTAGTGACAATTACTGTGCGTACTTAATAGTGCTCAGCATATTTATTGTTGTTTCTTCGCGAGTAAAACCAGATATCACGGCGAGATGGAGTACGGCTTTTGTTTTTGTCATATAGCATCATGATCTTACTGGCGCTAGTATCTGGGTTTACCCGGAGCAATCATTTGTGCGCGACTAGGAAATCGAGGTTTACCACTATCTTGACAACATGTGCCATACAAGAAATTCATAATACTGGTGTACTTCACGTTGTGTCATTTAGTGAATGAACACTTATAGATCTATAAGCGAACCTTCCGACAGCAACATTTAGAAAATATACCTTTGTTTCTATATTGTTACATAATAAATCCCAATGCAATCTTAACCTAATGAAAAATACTATCTGAATATATGTAATAGTAGAGATATACAGTTTAATAAAACTAACATATTATAGTGAGAGATCCAAAGGACATAGTATAAAATAGAATAGGCTTGCCGTAGTAACCTATCTGAAGAATATGTCTTTACCAGTGGCCATAAAATTTTATTCATATTAATTAGGCTGTTACATACAATAAGCACCTATGTTTATATTATGTGATTCGTGATTGACAACTTTATGAGGTATTTGTTGTCATGGAAGTAATACAAATGTATAAATAGTACCTTTAATATAAATGTGGTCACATAAGAACGCGAGGCAAGACTACTCTCCACGATCAGCGTCTGAGCCTGTGATGGTAGAATGAGAAAGTGGATGGTTAAAAGTAGCTTAGAGGAGTGGAATTAATAGAGGCGTATTATCTTAAACTGTATTCAATTACAAAATAAAGCCTAAGTATTTAATATGGAGACACATGAGGTAAAAAGTCCGTCCATTCAGTCCTCACCCGTTCAAATATCTCCAAAACCTACATAGATAACTTATGTCGCTTATTATATATTCGTGCCTCTATAGATTATTACTCCACAACCAATTATTAGCTATAAGTTTATTAAACATAATGTCTGTCTAGCCACATAATCATATCTGTGCCTAACTAGAGAAAAAGTGACATCATCTGAGCAAGTTATATTCTATATAATGCCTATTAGAGATATTTATCGATTACTCTTCTTTGTAGTCGAATGCCCATTATTGTGAAGTACACCTATGTAAAAACTTCTCCTTTTTTTGAATAGCTCCAAGTATGACAGTCGTGTGTGTGTTAACGATCTTCAATAACTTCACTTACGAAAGAGGTACAACTCCTTGTCTCTGCAAGTGTCTGTACATCCTCAGCAATTCCCACACATATCTACTCCTCCGACGTGAGCTATAGCGACCAGCATACACTGTTACATTTTGATGCTAGATGGAGCCCTGAATCGAACTATAAGCGTGCATAGAAAACACAGAGCTGACTCAAGTTGCGCATATGTGTAACAATGCTTCTTAAGCCTCACCAAATATGCTTCGTGGAGTGCTTCTTAGAAATAGGACAATTATTATATAATTATGTGAATCTTTACACTCTACTTGGAGACCGAATCCTCTCCGTGAACCGAGGTATGGTGCATGCTGTGACTATATCTCATTTGATTTGTGTTAATATTTATTACACTTCTATTCTATACACTATTATTATACTCTTATCTTTGCACTGCTTTATACCCTAATTTTGCTGAGTGTTGATTTGGTTTCAGATGACATCACAGCTATACTCATATTTTTCTATTGTTATTTCAGTTTGACACACACATATCATTAATAAATATCTATACAATGTGTATCATATGCTAATAAAATATAATTATTGTTGTACATTGTGAGTTTTAGCATGATGTGATGTCTAGTCATACTAAGATATAATCCATTCTGGATTATATACATTTTGTGGAATTTAGCCTCTGTTTAGATATTTCACAGCTATAAGCGCTAAATAGTGCATTGTGAAGTGCCTCATATTGCTATTAATTTTGTGAAACGAACCTACTTCTAGTGAGAGAGTTAAATTATTACTGATTTTATCAAATCACATCATAGGCAATATCTTGAACACCATAAACGTAATGGGGTGATTGGATTAGAGTTCAAGTACAATATCTAGAAGATATAGCCAATTTGTGTATAATAGATTCTAATCGCTAACGAACTACACTACACACACACACATCACATCTAGTATGCCACAACTATGCTATCACACCACATCTAACATTCAACTTATCTACCATAGTACCGACTCAGTATATGTTAGAGAGAACTATAAATACCAGTCTGCTTGACGGAGTTTGTAGATGTGAATTTTGCCCGATCCTCGCTTACTTGACAGATAATTGAGAAAAGAAACTGCCACACACACTGGTGGAAGACCCCCAATGACCAGGAATGAGCACACATCTTAGACTTTAACCGATCCATCGATACTACCTTGATATTCATTCAGTCTTAATTTGTGAGAGTCTGTACTGTGTGATGCTAGCATCATAAATAATGGATCTGTCTATACTTCACTGGTGCTTGGGAGCACATCATAATTGGCGCTTCCAGTACTAGCTACTACATAATATAGAGAGATAGAGATGAGGCGCGGTATTCTAATACACCAAAAAGCCCGGGAATCACCCATCGACTGCGCAACTATATGTTGCGATAATCTGCACATCCAGTAATGGAAATTTTCAATAGCAGTCGCAATACAACCTACGTTCAACATAATCTCTACAAAGAATTTCACCTATTGTAACTAATTTAACTATGGTCGATTATTTGATCTTAAGCATGATAAGTTACAATGAATAGTGGCTGCTCTTTAGTTGTCTCATATTCCATAACTAAAACAGCAGAATAGTGCTACTATTTTGGGTCAATATTAAATTAGATTCATTAGTGTTCCTAAGACATAGTGGGCCCATCCATGACGTGACCCCCGACATTAATGTTAATTACATCGACTTTTGTCTTCACCTACAATCCTACTGTGGAGTTTCTACTTTGACACCCGCTGCTCGCACCAAATAACATCGCGTATAACAATAAATTATATAACTAACACCCCCTCCACCCTTGTCCCATCAAGCCTGTGTCTCATATTGAGAAGTGTGGGTGAGAATCGCACACGTTTCCCCCTGTCATGCTCGCGGTGCACTCAAACTAGGCCACCCGATGATTTGGCAGTTCCAAACAATGGTGGTGTCTGATACACTTCATTTGTATCTGATCCAGGTGAGATCTCATTGATAGCAAGTGACAATCCTGCTGATTAATCTCCATTCCCTACTCCTCTTTATCAGGCAGTCTGTTGTTACACGAGCTTGTCGCGAGCATACACTAATTAGTGTTAACCAGTACTATGCCATTTGCATTTTAGAGGCATTCATGTAGAGATAATGACGGATAGTCGATCGTGTCTCCCCCTGATCACGCTTGACTTTATGTCTACGAGCGTGAGAGTGACAAAACACACATACCCCTATGGTACAACTGATTAGAGTAAATACTGTGGCGTAGTGCCGAATGAGCTAGACCACTGTGTATACTCTACACTGCTTTCTCATTCTCCCATCGCTTTTTGGTCGGACTATGCCCTTCAATCATCCTAACATCACAAGATTAGGACCATGTCTGCGTCTGGGGAGCGTGTCCTCTGTGCGTGCGATTTCCAGAGGCGCATGCAAAGGACAACTATAGAATAAAATGAATAATTGAGAATTTAAGGCCACTATATTTTAGGCCAGTTACTCGATGGACATAGCATAGTCAAATTCTCGTTAAGGACAGCCGGTATTGGCCCATTCTCAGCTCACCGTATCTCAAGATGACTTGATCCGGCCCACAACCCACCTTCCAAATATTCCAAATGATAATAATAATAAATCATGTTTGCTGGTTTGATTCTGGGTTAGTTCAGTCCTGGTTTAATTCTGGTTCAGTCCTCGATGGGCAATTTTGCAAAGCAATGTTGGTGAAGCATTTTGGACATTATTTCTGAAAATAAATCGAATCTATCAGTAGTTATTTTATTGACTCAATTTATTTAAACAATGTTTCAATACATTTTGTTACAGTAGTGCACCTCCGGCCCAAAGGTATTGCCCTCCAAGAAATCTG
This sequence comes from Chaenogobius annularis, assembly GCA_015082035.1. NCBI lineage: Eukaryota > Metazoa > Chordata > Actinopteri > Gobiiformes > Gobiidae > Chaenogobius > Chaenogobius annularis. The sequence continues at coordinate 486,730 of BJKM01000430.1, read as the reverse complement.
GCCCTTCGGGAAAATTAAGTTGAATAACCCTGCCACATTTTTTGGAGATAAAAAGTCAGTTTGAGACATACTCCAAAAATGATGTTCAAAAAGATGGATTTTATGTTCACAGTTGAAAATTGCATCAATTATCAAGTATTCATTTAAAAAAAAAAAAAATGTATATAGTATTAAATTATAGTTGTAAATGCTGTTATTGTGACAGCACAAACCTCTCCTCAGGTCCTCCTCTACTGTGAGACCAGGGACAGCTATGTCTCTGTCCACAGGATTACAGGACTCTGCAGACAATCCACTCACACGGTACAGTCTCTCTATGGACACACGCCCCCACACACACACACACACACACACACTAACACACCCACACACACACAGACGCACAAACAAACACACACACACACACACATGCCCTCCTCACACACCCACACACCCACACACACACACGCACACACACTAACACACACATGCACGCACACACAGACGCACAGACACACACACACACACACACACTAAACACACACATGCACACACACACAGACGCACAAACACACACACACACACACACACACATGCACGCACAGACACACACACACACACACTAACACACACATGCACGCACACACAGACACACACACACACACACACTAACACACACATGCACGCACACACAGACGCACAGACACACACACACACTAACACACATGCACGCACACACAGACGCACAAACACACACACACACACACACACACACACACACGTGCACACACAGACACACACACACACACACTAACACACACATGCACGCACACACAGACGCACAGACACACACACACACTAACACACACATGCACGCACACACAGACGCACAAACACACACACACACACACACACACAGACTATACATTTATATAAGAGCTGAATGGTTACTGAAGTAAAGCTGCTTTGAAGCCGTGTGGGGAAATTCTATTGTTCAGTTGTTATTGTCTTTACATTTATTCATGATTCATGATGATGATTCATATGAATGTGTTATGAATCTATTACAATTTGCTTGTTTAAAATGTATTCATAAATTAGAAGATAACTGGTTTATTATTACATATTAGAGGTATCCATGGGCTTCAGATTTTGGAATTGACTTAAGTTTAAATTAGGACTGCTGCCATATCATTTAACAATTAAAAACTAAATATTATTTTGATTGGGCTGTCCAGTCTGGTTAAACCTTTTGGACAGAAAAAATACTTTTTCTCTATTAAGTACTTACATTGTTAATAGAACTTTTTCATATATGTACTTTATCTAAGGCTTATGTTCTACCAAATGAATGTGAATAACATACATTCTATTTGAATTTTGTTGCTCTTACAAAGATGGCTATCGCAATTGTCATGACAATGAAATCCATAATCTCTCTAGCTTTTATCATTCACCATTGGGTCATCTGGAAACTTAAGTACTACTGTAACCACAGCTGCCCTGGGGCAGACTGACACAGTGGAGATGTCTACATTATCTGCCCCTCACTGGCTCAGCTGGCTTCTCTCCACATGGAGGAGCAATGGCTCTACTCCAAGCTCCTCCCTTGTGACTGAGCTCCTAACCCTATCTCTAAGGGAGCCCCCAGCCACCCTGCGGAGGAAACTAATTTCGACCACTTGTATCCGCGATCTCGTCCTCTCTGTCATTACCCATAGATGAGGGTAGGGGCAGGGACTCCCCACCCACCTGGAGAGGACAGGACACCTTTTTTCCATGGGACTTAATACACAAGAGTTAAGTGTCAAGCCCAAAGAGTCTCAGATAAAGTTTATGCTGCTGCTGTCTTCAAAACAATTTGTCATTATGATTTTTCATTCCCGCACCATTGATTTGCAAACTGCATTAGTTTGTTCTGCGCAAGCGTTTACACCTGCTTCTCAAACATGCAAAGTGTCCACACAGTTTTACCCATCGTAGTTGCACCGTGTTATATAAGACAGTGACAGCTAAATGGTATTTGCATTTTTTTCTGCCAAAAATCTTGCTTTTATGTTAATTTTGTCCCATGAGCTAAATTTGCACTGCTCAACTGCACTTGCCTTTTGCTTTTGTTTTCATATTTTTAGGCACGTGGGCAAATGGTTTGAAAAATCCAATAAGTGCCTACATTTTAGACAGTTTTTCTCCTCATCTCTACATGTCACCTGTCTATCACTTTCAACCAATCACAGCCTGCTCTCAACCGATCTGCTCTCAATATTGTTCTTACAATGCACTCTTACCACCTTCCAACATCCAGGCGTTTTTCACCACAGCAGTAGAACCATCAGCTTCCTCCACGTCTTCATCTCCTCCTCCTCCTCACCACCACCAGTTAAAAAACCCATACTTGCGATCAAATATTTATTTGGATAATGATGAGTGTACAGTTAATGAAGCAAGTTAGCAGGTAGGCAGTGATCAGAGTGAGCAGGGAACAGAGTGTCACGTCCAATTAGAGTGTGAAATTGCATTAGCGCTGGGTGGAAGCGGTAATGTGCAGGACCGGAGCCAGCAGAGCAACAGCAACAGTGACAAGGCAGTTATTCAAACAGACTCCTTATTTTTGTAATAAGGAGTAGATCTGAATTCTCCCCAACCATGTTGCATCAATCATGCATTCATTAGTGTGTTTATTGATCGAAAATACCTATTGAGCATGTTTTAGATTGAGTTCCTGGAAGAAACCCACCCACAGACAGAGAGAACATGCAAACTCCACACTAATAGAACGCTTTACTTTTTTTGTATGTTTACCTTTTGTGTGTCTGTGCCGAAAAGTTACGTAAACATCAGGATCAGATAACTGTATTTACGTCTTAAGCTGTCACGTCTGTTGGAAAAGTCAATACAAAAGTGGCACATCAGTAAGTCCTGGTGTGTTTGTGGATCTGTAAACAAGAATTGAAAGGATGAACTTCAACGCTTAGACCCGGGTAGTTATTGATTGATTGGTCTATTTCGAGCTTAAAACAGAAAATATTACACATTCGGTAAATATCTACTCTTTTTTTTTCTGAATCAGAAAAAAACTACAAACTTAAAAAGCATTTACATGGTGTAGGTGAAGAGGAGGAGATGCAGGATACATGTGGAGATGGGGAATAAAAATGCAGTCTTTCTGGTTAAATTACAACTTTGTCATTTTGTTAACTATATATTAAAGGAGCACTAACTTTTCCTGGAATTAAATAAATGTAAGAAAGGCAAGTTTAATGCCATTGTACATTTTTTAGTGGTAGGGGAAACTGGAGTACACGGAGGAAACCTACGCGGACACTATGCTACTGTGTATTGGTCTTTTTTGGCTGTTGAACAGTCATTCTCCTTGTGTTTCAGAACATAAAATAATGCCTATATTTGAAAAACGAAATGCAACAAGCCTATATTCCAATGACCAGATCTGCTGACAGCAATTGGCACAACAACAAAGCAGGCATTTAGCAACGTGACCATTGTAGTGAAACCCATTTCAGAGCAGAAATACTCGCCAGTGAGGATTTATGGACCTAAGAAATGCCCAAGAGACTATTTTTTGCAATGTACCTGTCTGAGGAAATTTAAACAGTGATTCATGAGCAAGAATACCTCATAAACTGGACCATTAAAGAAGTGTGAACGAAGCAAAACATAACTCCAATTATCTTTTTGATGCCCCATCATGCATAAAAGATCATTTATAATGAATTTGCAGCACTTGTCCTAAAGAAATTAACAACAGGCTGTTGCTTAAGATCATTTCGATCCATACTTGTTCCTTCCCTGGAAAAGCGCGGGAGGAATCAATCTTCAATAACTTGCACGCGCCCAGAAAGTATTAAAAAAATCATACACTGGATTTATTTATTTTTTTAGATTTTGTTTTCACAGTGGAAATGCACCTGCGATGACAATTTTAGACCCCTCCATAATTTCTAAGTAGGAGAACTTGCAAAATTATTTTCCTCACTGTATATTTATAATTACCTGCTTCTTGCACATTTTGTAATTTACTGTTTACATTTGGTATTTTGTGTTTCATTTTAAAGGTTTTTCACATACAATCTGTCTCCTGCAATTTACTAAATGGTAAATAAATTGAAAATTTGAGTGGAATCCAGTTCTTAATCTTCATACAATCTCTCTTCAAGTGTGGGGACAGCACAGCAAAGAGTAGAACACTTGACAATGTTTGTCATGGACAAATCCTCCAAAATATCCGTCATGAGCTATTCGTTATTACATACCGTTAATTTAGCATGTGTGCGACAGGTGGCTACATGCAGGGCATCAGTGGCTTTTTAAAGGTAAAAGTCTAATCAAAGTCTCAATACAAAGTCATAGTTCGTTTTTAGAGATGTAAATAATAATATTTGTATTTCCTCCCTTTCAATGTAGGCTGTAGGTAACTGTAGAACTGTACAGTATTCAGCATATATACGCATATATACGCGTCTCTACTCTACACGTGAATTCACCGCTCGTGTCTGTCTCCCTTTTTCTCCACATTTGTAAAACAAAATAGGCTACTACTAGCATGACCTCTAGGTCTGGGTTTTGTCCTTGTTTAGATTCCCATCGTTCCCATTGGGCTATACAAAGTCTAAAAAAAAAGTTTAAAATAAAATGTGTTGAGTATCAGGTGATCAACCATTTTCCTTCAACGGCACAAATAGATATCGATAATTGATATTCAAAATGAACATAATTTATTTTGCACTCTCATACCTTCCTTCAGTTGACAGCAGCCCACAGCTCTAACCTGATTTCATGACCCAATCAGGCTGCATCCTATTTTAGCCTTTCTCAAATTCTGTCTCCTAACTCCTAGCTCCTTCCCTTAGAGACCTCTGCCCAGCTCTTTTCCTCAGATATGGGACACTCACAGCCCTGCAGCACCTGTCGCTGCTCCTGTCAGCTGGAAAAACATCCGCTCACCTGTCGGCCTCTGTGAGTGAGCTGTGATGAGAGCAGAAGAAATGATTTGTTTGATTTGATGATAAACATATTACAAAGAATCATAATGAGACTAGAGCTGAGCCACTTTTTTGTTGTTGAAGTTAATTAAGTAGTGGCACACGTTACATTTTAGGATGTGTCCTTACTGTTGAAGTATTATGTCATGTAAAATTTGGCAGAAATTGGCTAAAATAATTGTCTTTTGTCACAGTTGGGGAGTAAGCCTTAATGAAGAAAGCTGAACCAACAGAATTGCTTTGGACTGAAATAAATAATTATTCTAAAGATAAGTATTCACTTAATAAATATAATATAATATCTAGGTAGTAATATAGCAAACATGCTTACAAATGTGTTGTTAGAAATACACAAAGCATCTAACAAAATAAGTGTTGAAGGTTAAAAATATTGTTTTGGTTGGACAATATGATGACCTATTTAGTCGCCTATTGACCAAAGTTTAGCTGACCTACTTCCATAAAGTTCACACAGACACCCAAAAACCACACAGCCGGTCTGCTAAGCCCCGGTTTACTTTGACAGTGAAAGGCACCTGGCTGTCACATTAGTAAACTTATATACTACTTAAGCCATTTTGGTTACCTTATACTATATTTCCTGTTTTTACTGTAGATTAAATACCTTCAGTCCAGAGGGTGCCTGCATCTGTTTGCGCAGTGAGTATGCAGTATATGAATCTGAAAATAGTATCTTAGTATTGTATTACTAAAACTTAAGTAAAACTAAAGGGTCATTTTTGCATAATAGGCTCTGTGCATTCTTGTAAGAGAATAAGCCATCCATCTTCTTCCGCTTATCAAGGGCTGGGTCGCGTGGGCAGCAGTCTAAGCAGGAACTCCCAGACTTCCCTCTTCCCAGACACATCCTCCATCTCTTCCAGGGGGATCCCGAGGCGTTCCCAAGCCAGCCGAGACACATAGTCCCTCCAGCGTGTCCTGGGTTTTCCCCGGGGCCTCTTCCCGGTGGGACATGCCCGAAACACCTCCCCAAGGAACAGATGCCCGAGCCACCTCAGCTGGCTCCTCTCGACGTGGAGGAGCAGTGGAGATGAGATCCCCGACTGCGCCTAGAAATTCTGTCCATAAAAACAATGAACAGAACCGGTGACAAATGGCAGCCCGGCGGAGTCCAACACGCACTGGGAACAGGTCTTACTTACAGCCGGCAATACGAACACAGCTCCTGCTCCAGTCATACAGCACTGAGCAAAGGGCCCCGGACCCCATAATCCCGGAGCACCCCCCAAAGGACACCCGAGGAACACGGTCAAAAGCCTTCTCCAGGTCCATGAAGCATGTGGACTCCCATGAACCCTCGAGCACCCAATGGAGAGTATCGAGCTGGTCCAGTGTTCCACGACCAGGACGAAAACCACTCTGCTCCTCCTGAATCCGAGGTTCGACTAAGAACTAAGAAGAGCCAATTTATGTATATTTCACATTGTAATAAATAACAGTCTGTTTGTTTGTTGATCATTTTAATTTATTATAGTCAAATATCTATTTGCCTATCAGAGGCTAAACAGGCAATGACTGTTGTGGTTTAATCAGAAAAGCAGCATGAGGCCAAATATTTTCATTAATTAAAGGCACACTATATACTATATATATTGCCTGAACTGTTTCACAGTACTTCATTAAACGTATCTATATTGTATTTATCTATTTAAACCTGTTTTTATTGCTCACTATGAGGCTACAGTTCTGACCTGAAACTTGCTTCCATATCTCCATGGAGCTGAGTTCATAGCCATACTGTGGAACCAGTAGAAGTTGAGTAGGTTAATACTTGTAGTTGTCAGTATTCTGGCATGTTTACCTTGAAATATTCTTTCATTCATAACAGTGACCGCTCCATAGAGTGCAGCTCTTTGTTCAGATGTGTAACTTAAACCTGGGGGAGACAAAAACAAGACACTTCTTTTCTCATGACCATAATAAAGCACACAGGGAATATTCCAGACGTGTTATATTCCAGGAGCTAAGAGGCGTGGTGCAGATATTTTACGGCTTTGTTTGCGGGAATTATTCTAGGTTTGATGATCTTGTTTGAGAACAGAGCAGTTTCAGGGTGGTGTGAAAGATGCGCATGATAAGGCGTGTAAGGTTAAGTGAGTGTTACTGAAATATAAAGATGAATGCTAACCCAAATGTGAGATGTCTTATCCCAAATACAACCGATGATCCCTATTTGCTTTTTTGATTCACTTGCTTATGACAAGAATTGGGACTCAACTTGGAAATTGTTCTTTTAAAGGAGAACAACGTAATTCTGGTGGAGGTTTGCTACCTTCTTGACTCCATGGACACGTTATGCTTTACTGGGAATGTTCCACTTTATGGCATTAAAGGTATCTATGCACGGATCTAACCTCCACCAGAAAAGTTACATCCTTATAATTGGAGTATAAACAAATGGCTGAGCTCTTTGTGAAGCTGAGACTCTTGGTTCTTTGGCTTTTACTCTCTTAGAAGTCATGCATGGGGAACATCAGATTTTAAATCACGCCTGTATTTTTGTATATTGTAAATGTAAAGAGAAGTAAAGCTGTTAATGGAAGTACAGACTGACATACATTGGCGTGAATATTTGTTGGGTCTTCCAAACACCCATCTATTATCTTCTGCTTTATGGTGGCCAGGGTCACGGAGGCAGCAGTCTGAGTAGAGAAGAAACATTCAAACATTCAGCCTCAGGAACGTTTGATTTTTAAATGGTTTACAAACTGAATACTGAATTCAATGTTTTTATTTTTGTCTTTTTGGTGCTGAAGGGGCTGAGATTATACACTGTGGGGCTCTAATGGTACTTTCCCGTGATCGGAATCAGAATCAGAAAGCTTTATTGCCTTATATGAACAAAATTCACAAACATAGGAACTTGTTTCGGCATTAACAGTAATATTACTTCAACTCAATTCTAAGTAACAGTACTCTTAGGAAAATAAATATTTCCTGCACTTATATATTGGTACTCAGAAAATGTACAAATAAAGCATCCAAGCCTTGTCCATCTAAACCCCAGTGGCATAGACAGACAGTGGAGAGTAATGGAGCGGTCCGAAAACACACTGGTGAGAGAGTGGCGAGTGAGGCGTCTGGGGAGAGGGAGGGGCAGAGTGGATCAGCAGACAAAGGCTGGGGATAATGGAGGAAGAGCTGAGGCTTTGACAGACGCTGAGCCACTTCCGAGATGCATCACCAAAAATCCCACCACACACACAATACAGTGAGGTAAGACTAACTGTGACATCAGCATACAGGAAACTTTCAACAGTGGAAGGCCATAAATACTTTTTTCATGAACACAGAAAAGACCATTTGGGATATTTGTACGAACTACTGTTGTAATTTTTTCTAATCTAATGTGTTTGAAATTGTGATATTTTATTATGTATTTTACTGAGCTAATGTTAGTTGTAACCTAAACTGAACTAACCTAGTCTTTATTTGTAATCAGATATCTCTTAAGACAGAAGCTAGACCTTCTTCAACAAATGCATTTAATATGAATTCTTCTTGGTCAGGACTACTTTCGCTGGAGGATTTTACTTATGATGCGTGTTTTAGGTTCCCCAGGTATGGGACAAGCCCAGGAGTTGAACCCACGATCTTCTTGCTGTAAGGCGAGAGTGCTTCTTGGCCATTAAGCTCAGGCTGAGGTTTAAATAACACCAGAGGGGATATATCGTGCAAAGGTTTACATAAAGCTGAACTAAAAGCTATCATATTAAGGCATCATAAAACTACGCTTAAGGCCAAAACTCCTGCTCCCACATCTGCTGAGTGGAGCTGGACTTGTCCAGGGATGGCAGAATTGGGTAGGGAGCTGTAGGAGCACTGTTTCGTTTTTTTATTGGACCGCTTCCCTCTTGCTTGTCTCATGAGGATTTGTCAGACATTTACTTCAGATGCCCTTCCTTCTTTACTACGACTGAATGAGCATTGGGTTGGAAGCGTGTCTTGCAATTTGAAGTCACCACTGCCCTGATTTAGCTTGACATAACTCACGAAACAGTATTGAATGTAAACCAGTCAGAGGCTCAGTTGGCAGAAAAGATTTTCCACTGGTTCGTTCCTGTTCCACCCTACTGTTGGGTCTTTGGGCAAGGCACTTCACCCACTTTGCCACAAAAATGCCCAGATGGAAGTACAGACCTTTTTAACATTTACTTTATACTAGAAACACACTGGAACAAGTCAAATGTCCTTGACCCAAAATCAGAGTGTTTGACCCACTACACCATTGCACCCCACTCTACTGTTCAATGTACTTAATATTAAAGAAATTGAACCGTGGACCTTCCTGTTAACAGTAGAAAAACACAAGAGACCAAATTTGTTTGTAATAATTTATTTAACATAATTTCTCCCATATAGCCAAACTAATAAACATACAACATTTGAATTTATACAAAATATAAAGTATAAGTGGGGTATGTAAATCTAACATGAGTCTAAAGGGGTTACATACAGGATGAGAGAGGGAGGAGTCAATCAAAACCCTCGTTTAGAAGAGACTGTAAACTCACCAGGTTTAACTGACAGTCTGCAGCCACACCTACTACGTACAGCTCCAAAAACAAGCCAAAAGATACCAAAACATTCACTTATCTGTGTCAAAAGATTCAATTTTACAGACAAAACCATTATGATGTTAGAGGTAAGGGTGGGCGATTTGGCAACATTAATATCAACATTTTTGTGTTGTTAGATTCAAATTTCACGATTTATACACGTAATAAGATTGGGTGGAGAAAAAAAGGGTGAAAAACAAAAAAAAGTTGCTGTTTTTAAGTCCATAAAGCATTGCTAGACTTTTGCTGAGCATTTCTGCCTCAAATCAAGTTCATTACAACTGAGTGGTTAGAAAAAGCATGTCGGAACAAGCTAGCTTTTGTGTGTTTCTCCACGGTAATATCCTCTGCTGCCAGTAGATGGAGTGCTAAAACCAATCCTGATGAGAGAACGCCTGACTGATTGAAAGCCATGTGTGGGTTTCAGTGTACACCTTATTTTAAGTTGTAACATATTAGCCGAAGTAAAGAATGTGGACAAACACAAAATAATGCAGAATGTCCCTGCATAAACTATACGAAAATTAACTTTAGATTTAGATTTTTGTATTAGACAATTTGGCAATTCTCTCTTCTTCTCTCTGTTTATTTTTTATTTTTTAATAGAAAAGCACTGTATCACCAAATAACCGTTTCTCTCTTACTCCAGTCTGACATATTAGGGTCATGCCATATTATTGCCATATCGCCCCGCCCTACGTGAGAGAGAATTAAAGCCACAAGGAGTCTTTTACACACCAGTCTGGTCCACCTTCTCATCCAAATAAACTCCACCAGGAAACAGACCTCCAGTTCAAGTCCAGGATGTGAAAAATCAAATGTTATCCAAAACGGTCCAGAAATTAGTTTAAGAATTGTCCATCCAAGCATATAAATGGGTTAACACATACATCAAATAACCTTAAGCCTAACATTGATTTGAGTAGTTGAATTACTCCTTTAGCAGAACAATCAGCATGGAATAAGAAATAACTGAAAAGATAAGAGACAATTTTATCAACTCCCGTAACTGGTAACGCACACTACCGGTGTGCCTTTGAGCAAGACAAATCACCCGCCGTACCTTCAAAGGCATTTCCCAATTAGCTACAGTTGTAATTGACTGCAACTGAATCTTTTTCTACAATTTCCCAATTAAGGTAGAAGTTTACAATTTACCAATTATTTTCCATTTGTCAAGTCAAATATTACCCCTGAAGGTACCACTTCAACGAATCTTTAATTAACCTTAATAAATCATGAACAAAGACTTAATGAACACATCGTTTATTGAGAAGAATTCAGGCTTAGTAACTATTAAGGGGTTGGGAGTTAGGCTATTAAGTTACTAAGCCTGAATCATTCTCAATAAACTATGTGTTCATTAAGTCTTTGTTCATGTTTTATTAAGGCTATTAAAAGTGTAGTTATTATAAGGGATTATATTTTCGCATTTTGGGGGCGTGGCCTTGGGGACGTCAGCAGGAGAAGTGCGAGTGCCCGCCCCACCCAGAAGCCTTTTGCCCCGCCCCTGTCATGAGGAAGCCATTGTAGAAGGAATCTGATCTGAAACGGGAAGTGTCATCAGCAAATAGAAGACGTTTGATTGGACCAGACGACGGGGTGTGGCCTTGAAGACATCAGCTGTAAATGGGTTTTCATTGGACCAGGCAAGGGGGTGTGGCGTTGAAGACATCAGCAGTGGCGGTGCAGGGTGATCATCACCGAGGCCAGCAGAGCACTCGTCCCCACCTGTAGCCCCATCCCGGCCCCTTTTGGAGTCGTCCCATTGGTGGAGCTGCTGTAGGGGCCAGCTGACTGGGTGCTGTTGGAGCTCATCGTGGGACTCATTGTGCTGTTCCCGAGCGTCAAGTTCTGAGACAGCACCTAAAGATCAGAGGGGAACAATCATTACTAATCAATACTGTAGAAAAAGATTCATTTGTCGTCATCTGGACTCTGTTTTAGAAAAAACAAAATGTTTCGACTCTCATCCAAGAGTCATTCTCAATCTGTGAAACAAGTCTGAGAACTCCGGTTTATATCCTACTCTGTGTAAGCCCTGCCCACAGGGCGCAATCAGGCACTCCTCACTGAGTGCCTGATTAGCATCAGAATGCCTCGGGCGTCTCCAGGATTTCTACAACCATTGTAAACTACGGGAAGGTTGAATCTTAAACCTCTGTTACGTTTTAAGGAAGGATTCTCTTTTTTAACAAAGATAGCCTCCGTAACCCCTCTTTCAAACCATCTTTCTAGATTATTAAAAGTAAAATCTAATCTTCAAAAACAACAGAAGCATTAATAATATTTATTCATTAATTATTAACGGATTGACGCGTGAAGCTCCCTGGGAGGAGTTTTACACATTCAACAACATACAACGTACATTATTTTGAACTGATTCGATCTGAGCACAGAGCCCCCGATGAGTGTTCGACCTGCTCCTGACTTCCAAACGATGCCCGCCGGCCAGCGCAGCCATCTTAGTTTTAAATTGTTGATTGCTCTGGCAACAATCATGTTTCATCAATGTTAAATTGTTAAATAAACTATGCAAAAATCGAACCACCTCCATCCCTAACTGAGGACACTATGGATGACAGACATAAAACATACATCTTTTAGTGAATATGGATGTTGGAAGGCTTTACACAAACATTGAATATTGAAACTTACAGAATGAGTCACAAATGTGAAGCGCTTACACCCTGAGGCCTGCGTATGTAGATGACGTTTATGACCAAACCAGAACTTAAACATGAACTCTCTGCCCGGTGGTCAGCCGCAGTGTCGTGAGTTTGAATCCTGATTTCGACAGTTTACTGCATGTCCTCCCTTCTCTCTCACCCCATGTTAAGCTGTTCTGTCTAATAAAGCCTATTGGACAAAAAATCCTTTGAAAAAAATAACACTTTCCAAAGGAATCTCTTACTCTGTCCCAGTGAGAGCTGTTGGCACTAAAACGATGTAGTTGTAGCCTGTTTTTATTTCCACAGTGTTATTATTCCTATTATTCAAATTGTTGGATGTTTGTAATGATAATAATATAATATAAACCTATTTATAGATCTAAATCATGTGACCATGTCTAATTTGCTACTACCAAACAATTCATAATACAAAAGTGACAGATTTAAGTGCCTTGCTCAAGGACACAGCAATAGAACGCACAAGAGGGAGGGGAATTAAGCTGCCAGTCTTCCAGTCTGGTGATGAATGCTAGCGTTGGCACAACATTGCCAAGACAATGCGGGTTTGATTATTTCCATCTGATCATCGAATATTCAAAACAAAGCATCAAAACAGGCCAAACAAAGTTTAATTCAGACTTCATTATATAGTCGGGGTGTGATTAAATCCTGGTTTATTCCAAATGTAGACCTGATTTAGTTCTGGTATTGACCCGGGCTGTAGTATTTCCCCCGCCTGTTCTGTTCCCAGGTTTAAAAGGGCTTTGGCTCAGGCTCAGTTTCAAGGAAATAGCTGAAAGAGGTCTCGAACTCAACGGGTTCAATTGTGTTTCTTGCACCGCTCCTTCAGATGATTTTGTTTTTCTCATTTTTGAGTCAATCCTTTGAAAATACAAGCTTTTGTGCATCATTTAATGTTTTATCCTTCCAATGACCTATTATTATTATTACTATTATTATTATTAAACACAAACAAATTGATTAATCACATTTCATTTTACGTTAAGACAGTTACTCCTAAAGTTACTCTTACTTGAGAAATAGTTCCCATAAAAAGTTTTACGCTTGAGTAATTTATTTCAGCACTACTATGTACTTGAGTAATGTTATTATAAGTAACTTTTGGCTACTCGACCCACCTTTGCACATTTCGACCTGCACCCTTTGGAAGGTGGTATAAAGTAATATCGGCAAACAAAAATATCGTTAAGAACCCTTTAATCCCAAGAGCAGTCGAAGTGGCTCACTCTTCTCTAGTAATTGTGACAAGTTTTATGTAACAAGCCATCTTTTATACATTGCATTTTGAAATTACTTTGTTGGTACAGTAACATATTCCGTTTTAACTTGGGTACTTTTGTCTCTCCTGTACCCCTCCCTGCATTCCAGGATGAGCGGATCAACACTGACTCCGCGCGTGGGGTTTAGCTGTCCACCACCACTGTCCCTAATTACACTGAACTTACGTAACGACTCCATCTCAACGAATTAAACGATCAACACATTTATCTATTTTATGTTCATGAATGATGTGGTTTTTTTTTTTGTAGAAACGAGCAGTCAAACGCCTTATTTCTTTGTGCGTATTTGGTTACGTTTGGGTAAAGTGGTGTAATTTAACCCTCCCTCTCCCGCAGCCAGACAATGTGGCGCGTTTGAATCTTTAATAAACTCAAGGGGGGCTTATAATTAGCTTTCAAATTTTCAAAGGGGTTACATTAGGCTCTACTGTAGGCTTAAGGCGACTTTTGGGATCGACACAAGGCAAAATCCAAGAGGGGTGGTCTAGATAGAATTACGTGGTGTCAATTAGTTCAAATGAAACAACGCAAACATGGCAATACGTCAGGAAAACATTCTTGTAACATTTGCGTTGATTAAATTAGAAAACGTCTTGCGTAAAATCCAAGAAGTCTTGATCGTAGAATAGGCTATATTGTTGCAAGTTTAAAGTCTTGTTTACATATTCCTGGACATTTTGATAAGAAAATGTAGATTGAGATTAAATAACATAGTGGAGAATATTATAGAGAATATATATAGCCTATTATTGCGTTTTTGTTGTTGTTAAGATAACATTCGGAAAAGACAATAATAATAAAAACAAATTAAGCTGTTCCTACCTGTGTCGTTAAACATAAAGCAAAAAGAAGAACTCCAAGCTGAAACACGCTCATTTTCCACATGACTTTTGGAGAGATCGGGTCCGCGCGAGGACAGAGTGCGCTCAGAGACGGTTTTTAGAAGTGATGCGCCCCGTGCGTAAAGGCGCAGCTTTTATACCGACTCGGCTTCGTGACGCAGACACTGTCCAGGAAACACTGGGCAATAATAAGGACATTTATTATAACGCCAAATGGAATCAAAGAAGGCGTAATGACCAAGTGTATGAAGGTTATTTTAACACAGGTCATCACACTAAAGGTGGCACTGAAAGAGGAGACGGGGGGGGTAATATGGAAAGGCAAGGAGTCAGTGCGCATGCACAGTAAGCGCTTCCAAACTTCCGAACTGGGTTGCAAAAAAAAAAAAAGAGAAAAAAAGATTGTTTTGTCTTGAGGTGAAATTTTTTCTTACCATTTTGTCATTTGAGATATGACTTGCCAATACGCAACCAGTAATAACATTCTGTGGTAGTGTAGGCAACAACCTGTGGAAAAAGGCAAGGTGGATGTTTGAAATTAAATCAACACTGACATCTAGTGGGCAGCATAGGGAAGGCAACTAAAAGCCAATATCTTCATTATTTATCAGCCTCATGCCCGAGGTAAAATAGGGAAATTGTTGACTGTTTGTTTTATTATTGTATTAAGTTGTCAACAAATAAAACATACACACATTTCATGACAAGGGGACCAGGCTATTGCACTGAATTAAAGTTAATTTGAGATCAAACCTCATACATCTTAAATTTCTAAATATTTCATTCACATACTATTTTACTATTACTTTATGATAAGAAAAGTGACATTTATTTCATTTAAAGATTGTTCCATCTCACTGAGTAAATAGATAGATACTTTATTGATCCCGAAAGAAATTCAAAGTTCTGCAGCATAAAAAAAGTATTGAAAGTTGACAGTTCACCCTCTTGCACTTGTCAGCTTGCATTGTACAGCCGTATGGCCTGTAGGACAAATGACTTCCAGAGCCTGTCCGTTCGAGCTTGTGTTCCTCACAAGTTTATCCAGACATAGAACATCTTTCTTATTGAGACTTCCTCCCCAACAGATCACTATGTTGAAGCGGACACTGGAGATGACTGGTAAATATCAGCCGGAGCTTCTGGCAGATGTTGAAGGACTTCACACCGCACAAACTGCTCTGTCCCTTTCTAATATGAGAGCAGTATTGGCCAAATTATGACATAATGGGTGCCACAAGCCAACGGGCCACTTTCAAAGAGCTAGTGGCATTTGTGGAGAGACAAGTGAGGATTTAGTCAGATTCCTTGTTTGGCAGCATTCCAGAATCCTCACCTGCTGGTGGACTGCGGGCAGTTTAAAAGAAAGGGTCGTAAAGAAAAGATTGTATTTTGGGTGTTTTTGTGCTGGACACTGTTGTGGAATTTCTCTTCAAACAATTATCAAGAAATAAAGTAAAACAATAGAACAGAGTTGTCTTTTCTCAAAAGTGAATGTTTAATTCTATTGTACAAGCAGAATTAGTCCCTCCCTCATATGGCTTCGTCGGTCACTTTCGCACAGAACCGATTCGTCCACACGTCGTTCTGGCCCTACACTGAACTCGCTCCAACAAAGAGATTCATGTTCCTTTTATAGATTACAAGTCAAACAGATGGTCACAAGACCTACTTAAATAGAAACATTTACATTCTTACCATCGGGTTTCGGGGGAAACAGAGAAGGCAAAAGGTCACAAGAAAGGGACAGTTGGTCACATGTGCATTAAGTCAGTACACATCCTTTACAGTTCTTTTAAAAACAATGCCCTAGTGTGAAAAAACAATCCTGGGCACCTCAGGATGTTCCCCGTGGCATAAGAGAGGTCTCTGATCAAAAGAATCACAGCACAGACATGTAACAATCAGTTATATGCTAACAGGAGGATCCTGGTCTCCTGGAGACGGGAAGTTTGCCGTGTCACATAAAGTAAGGGCCAAATTATTTTTTCTGTAACAACACCTAGGCAGAGATTGTGAGAACATTCCAATCTGTGATATGAGTGGAAACCCTCACGTGGTGCTTCATATTAATAGAAAGCCAGAGTGACAAGATCATGGCCATCACAGTTCGTCCTGTAGACCATGGGGCAGGAAAGGGTGGCGTCGACATGCTCACATACTGGCCTGATGGTGTCTGGACTGGAGATGGACATTTTCCATCAACTTCCAGATGTCTTTACACAGAATAAAATGCCTGTAAATGCTGATAGCATTGCATCTGAGAAGGACCTGACTCGGTGGCAATATCTTTCCAAGGTTAAAATTCCATCTATCAGAGCAAATGTAGACCTGCTGAGCAAATGTAGACCGCCTAAAATGTTGGAACCCTTGATTCCACGTCATGAAAATGGGCCCTATGCCATGAAGACCGCTCTAGGGTGGGTAGTAAATGGGCCATCAGTAATTATTAAAAGTAAATGACTCCCTTTGTATTAACCATGTTGGAAATATGAACATTTTGAAAGCATTTCTCATTTGTATGTTATGTATAAGTGTTTCTTGTGAGTTAGGAACAATAATAGGGGCCGGATTGTTGGAGCCATGCACTTAGTGTGTGTGTGTGTGTGTTGTGTCACCTGTGGGAGGTGCTGGGAGGATCCCTGCTGGGACTCTCAGGTGCTTGTGATCACGGTAAAGCACACAGTTTGTTGACCGCCATGATTGGTGTCTTTGTATGATTTTAACCTTTTGATACTAAGATCAACTTTTATTGGAGATAAAGAAAATGTTTTAAGGAAAATTATCATCTCCCTCAGATCACTTAGACGCCAGAAATAAGAGAAGTGCGTCACTTACTACTCTCCAGATCTACATCCCTTAGCGGCCAAAAGAGTTTAGCTGCAACAATGACAGTTTAGCACTTTGACCAGCCTGTAAATGGCGATACAAGACCATAAGGTTGTGATCAGACATTCCCAGTGGGGGCAGACCTTATAAGCATCCCTCACATTGCCATATAATAGGAAAATAGTTCTGTTAACTATTGTACAATACCAACAAACTGGAAACAAGCTGGCAAACATGACTGAAATCCCCAGTGATGAGCATAAACTTCATGCTGAAGCCTGAGGTTTCAGGGCTGCTGTGACTGTATGTCTTGCCACAGTGGAGTAGATGATGTCACATACAACTTCTGACTACAACAACGACAGCGTGTGAAAAGGCACGTAGAAAAGATGTAAACTCACCACAAGCAGTTCTATGTCCTTGCTTCAAGAAAGAGGAGAGATGGGGCCATTTTTTTTTTACAAAAACGGCCTCTTTAAAAGAGGTTAAGAATGCCATTTTTGTTAAAAAAGAGAATCCCTCCTTAAACAGGAATGGAGGTTTAAAGTTCAATTTATCTGGAATATACAGCAGTATTTTGAAGCCATGGGGTGGCATCAGCCCTGGTCATTCAGACGTTAATCAGGTACTCATCTGTGATAAGTGAGCTGCAGCCAGCTAACAATGTGATTCATGGCCCATTACAGGGCTGTTAGGGGAACAAAGAAGATTAGTTTCAAGTGAAATTTAAAAACAGTGCTAACAAATAGACAAGCAGGACAGGCTATTATCATAAGGTTCCGCCCCGTGGGCAGGGCTTACTCAGAGTAGGATAAATATCAGCGTCCTCAGACTAGGTCTGCATATTGAGAATGACTCTTGGATGAGAGTCAAAATGTCTTTTTTTTTTTTTTTTTTTTTTTTTAAACGTACAGTGTTCAGACATCTACAACTGAAGCTTTTTCTACCATGAACACTCCTGGACGAATGAGGGACTACACTGACCGCTGGCTTCAAGATGTTCTTTAACATGTCCAGGGCTGCACCCTCCGTTTGGTAACAAAAAGTACAACTCCTCCTTTGCGCTTTCAAGTCGCTTTTGTGTCTCTGTCTGCTGTAATAGTGGTCCTCAAATGGCATTAGGCTGATCTTCCCTGTGGCAAGAAACACAAAAAACAAAACAAAACATTTTCTGTTCTCTGGGTTATTATAACAGTTATACAGGGCACTTTGTGTGAGAAAAAATGGAAATATATGTGCACATTTGGTTAAAAACTATCAAAGGAGACAGAGACACAAAAGAATGTCACCATGCCCCATAAAAAACAACCATTCAAATCCACGTTGACACACAACACTCTTGTTATTCCTAGTTGGCCTGTTTGCATATAATTGTGGAAAACTCAACAACACACCTGCCAGCTGCTGTCACTCTGTGCTCACACTACCCTCTGGTGGCCACCCGCAGCATTGCAAATAGCCCTTGACTCCAGACACATTTTAAATCATCTGCAAAGTGACTGCGAGAATTCTTTGTTCGTGTATTTATGAACAGGAACAATAACAGACAACGTGGCAAGTCATTTTAACCGTCTCCAGATGTGAAAATGAAACACAACCCTGAAAACACTCCCCAAAAGTAAGTACGAGTGTTTCTTAGGGACCATATAATTGAGACTATTCTTGATTTTCCTCCCACCGCGGGCGCAGATGTGGAGAACCGGAGAGGCCAGGCAAGCATCAGATAAGCGCCGTTCCCAAAGCCGGACCGGATCCGGTGTCCTCCGCGGGTCTACGAGGGGGCGAAATCCAAGCCCAGCGGACCGGATCGGGTTTCTGTTTACACGAGAGAGGCGAGCACTGCTGCCAGGAGGGAGGGAGAAAGGAAGAGGGAAAGAGAGAGGAGATAGATAGAGAGAGAAGAGAAGGACAGAAGGGGAAAGAGAGAAAGGAAGAGGGAAAGAGAAAGAGGAGATAGAGAGAGAAGAGAAGGAGGAAGGGGAAAGAGAGAAAGGGGAGAGAGGGAGTAGAGAGGGAAGAGGAGAGGGGAGGAAGAGATGGAGGAGACGGGGAAAGGAAGAGAGGAAGAGATGGAGGAGACGGGGAAAGTGAAGAGATGGAGGAGGAGACGGGGAAAGTGAAGAGATGGAGGAGACGGAAAAAGTAAGGATGAAGGAGACGGGAAAGTGAGAGATGGAGGAGGAGAGGAAAGTAAGAGATGGAGGAGGAGAAGAGTGAAGAGATGGAGGAGGAGAGGGAAAGTGAAGAGATGGAGGAGGAGAAGGGGAGTGAAGAGATGGAGGAGAGACGGGGAAAGGAGAATGGAGAGGAAGGAGGAGAGAAGTGAAGAGATGAGGAGGAGAAGGGAAAGTGAAGAGAATGGAGGAGGAGACGGGAAAGTGAAGAGATGGAGGAGGAGAAGGGGAAAGTGAAGAGATGGAGGAGGAGAAGGGGAAAGTGAAGAGATGGAGGAGGAGACGGGGAAGGAGAGGGGGGAGGGGAAAGGTGAAGAGATGGAGAGGAGAAGAAGGAAAGTGAAGAGATGGAGAGGGGGAGGAAGTGAAGATGAGGAGAGAGGGAAAGGAGAGAGAGGAGGAAGGGAAAGTGAAGAGATGGAGGAGGAGACGGGGAAAGTGAAGAGATGGAGGAGGAGACGGGGAAAGTGAAAGAGATGGAGGAGGAGAAGAGAAAGTGAAGAGATGGAGGAGGAGACGGGGAAAGTGAAGAGATGGAGGGAGGAGAAGAGGAAAGTGAAGAGATGGAGGAGGAGAAGAGGAAAGTGAAGAGATGGAGGAGGAGACGGGGAAAGTGAAGAGATGAGAGGAGGAGAAAGTGAAGAGATGGAGGAGAGAGGGGAAAGTGAAGAGATGGAGGAGGAGACGGGGAAGTGAAGAGATGGAGGAGGAGAAGAGGAAAGTGAAAGATGGAGAGGAGAAGAGGAACGTGAAGAGATGGAGGAGGAGACGGAGAAAATGAAGAGATGGAGGAGGAGACGGGGAAAGTGAAAGCCTCATTAAAAGTTCCAAATAAATACATTCATATTTGCGATGAACTTTTACTCAGATGTTACGCACCAATGTGTAAGGATTTGTTTTCCCTTAAAAAAGCTGTCTTCCGTGCCACTCGTGGGCAAGTGGATGGCACTCATGGCTGCGGGACAGGCAACCGGCATGAACGCCGCTTGAGTGATGCGCCGTGAGCTTGAATGCGCCGTGAGCTTGAATGCGCCGTGAGCTTGAATGCGCCGTGAGCTTGAATGCGCCGTGAGCTTGAATGCGCCGTGAGCTTGAATGCGACCCTCGACAATTTCCTGCATGTCATTCCCCAGTCTCATTCCCATTTCACACTGCACTGTCCTGTAGAATAAAGCCTATGGGCCAAACAATTTTAATCATATAAAAAGGTTATCTTCCTTTTGATTTATTTTTGGACTGTAAAACATATCTGATGTCCTCACCTTTTACAGCAGAATAGCTTTATTGTCTACCAAGGAAGAAATGTATCTTTGACTCACCATCACTTAAAAACAGAACACGACAACTTCATAGAAGCAGTAGTAGCCTTAATAAAAGTAATGCTTTATAAAACATCAGTTCATTTCTGTGGCTCACGTGTTCCAACTCCCGCGGCATTTAGAATGTCCACAGCACAAAGGGAAAAGATAAATGTATGCCAGTGTAACTCTATAGCGCCTCCCACAGTGAAAAAATAAATATTATCTTCAAATGTACAATTTATATCTCATTCCCTTACAGTTTTGGGACTTTCAATAATGCTTTTTTTTTTTTCAACCCATGGACACATATAGGCTAATATTTGGTCCAAAATGATATATTTCATATTTTATACAGAGAAAACTTTAATAAATCAGGCTTCATTCAAAAGTCTTAGAAATCTGTCAAAAGTATAAGATTGTAGAGTTTGGTGTGTGTCTGTGCTGTCCTTATGTCCCAATGGGGACTATGCATTTTCAGAAACAGCCTCTGAAGTTATGTTGAAGTTATGTCATGTGATTTGACAAAATTATTAAACATCTTTAGGGGCAGATTGGATCATTTTGCTGTTTCCAGTTGAAAGTTTGTAAGAAAGAAACACATGTGGTTTGCCTGTTGTGTCTGTCCTAAAAGGTCTACTATATAACTTTTTTGGGGGGAGCTCACCATAGCTCACAGAAAGAATGTTTTTTTTATGTTTATTTGTAGCAAAAATAGCAAAAATTTAATAAATGCAAGAAATATATGTTTAAAGTTAGACTGTGGAACATTCCAGGTGACGTAACAACCCAAACAGAAAAGTTCCAGTCCACCTTTTAAATATTGTACTATAAACTGAAGTAATCCAGACCTAATTTCTGAGTTTAGGCCCCATTTAGGCCGGTGCATACAGTCATTGTGTCTTTGGGCAATACACTTCACTTCCGAGCCACAACCGTGTGAGTACCTATAAGCTTGTCAAAAGCAAAACAAATAACTACCATTAGGTAATTTGATCACCTGAAATGATCTCAGGGATTTCCATGAAGATTATGAGAACATAGACGCTAGGCCATTTGCATATGTTACCTGGTGGAACCGTTTTCAGACTCACGAAGGAGATCAAGGCCGCAAACAGGATTACGACTGGAACTAAATACATCTGCAGCTATAGTTTTGAGGTGTATTTGAGGCGGAAGAAACAACTTATAACATAATTAAATCAACTAAGACACACCTTTATCAGAATATTTTGGGCCGTTAACTTAACTGTCAGCCAACAATTCGCTCCAAGACAGTAGAAAAGTCCCTGGCCTTGATGGAGCAGATTGCCGTGTGCGCATGTGATGTGGCGATCGTGTCTTTATTTTGGTCCCGGCCGGCAGGGGGAGTACGGCCCAGGCGCACACAGCACTTGTACTGTGCCTGCCGCAGATAAAACACACTCCGCGCATTCCTGCTGAAACGGATCCGTGCGCAGCCGGGAGGAGGGGGTGGAGTAGGGTTAGGCCGAGCCGGGGAGAGCGAGAGAATGCAGGCGGAAAGATGGCGAAGAAAGAAGCGACTGGGACCCGGGCTTCCAAAATAAAGGTATATGAAAGGCTCTGATTTGATGTGTTTATATCAATAGCTAGACTAATTGTTAGTAATACACTACTAATAATTTAATTTATAAATATAATTATATTAAATTTTATACTAATATAATTTATAATCAATGATTATTGTAATTCAATGCAATTTATTTTTGGAACGCCCAAATCACAGTAGTAGTGGGCTCGCAGGGCTAAACAGAATTGTTGATTTTACCACCAGTTTAGAAAATCAAACAATTAAACAGTCATTGGGGATATTTAGAGAAGAAGTTTGACAAAAGTTCATAGGCAGTTAAGCAAATGGAATAACTGTTCCAGAGAGCAAGCCCCTGTCCTTTAGGATCCTCGTTCCTCGGCAAGGATAAAACCATAAATAAAATAAACTCGCTATTAAGGCGGCATTCAAGAAAAAGATAGAAAGCATCATGAGGAGAACAAACAGTGCACACGGTGAGTTATCTCCCATTATGTGAACTGCAGCAGGACAGGCCTAAGTCAGACTAGTGCCAGGCACTGACACGGCATCCATTGCTGCAGTGGGCTCACTCTAGTTATATGGACATGTCATCCGGACCGAACAGGCATGATGAGCATCCAGATTGGAGCCAGATGACGGGAGGATCAGAGCAGAGCAGATTGAGGAGCATCCAGGCAGATTAGGAGCATTCCAAGCAGATTTAGGGAGCATGCCAGGCAGATTAGGAGGATCCAGGAAGGATGAGGAGCATCCAGCAGATTGATGGAGGCATCCAGACAGATGAGGAGCATCCAGGACAGATTGACGGAGCATTCCAGGCAGCATGAGGAGCATCAGCAGATTAGAAGCATCCAGGGCAGATTGAGGGGAGCATCCAGGCAGATCTTAAGAGCATCCAGGCAGATTAGGAAGCTCCAGGGGGATAGCGAGCATCCAGACAGATGAGGAGCATCCAGACAGATGAGGAGCATCAGGTCCACAGGTCAGGGATTTGTTGGCATCTAAAGTTCAATTATCACTGGGAACAGCAGCATTTGAAACAGTAATACTGACAATATGGGAACCAGAAATGAAGAGACAACAGTGAACTAAAATATTTAGATGTTTTATTGATTGGAAAAGCAGGAGGAAGCAAGGTATAGTGGCTCAATTTGCCATATACTTCCCCCAGCATAGTTGCTTCCTAGGCAGCGTAGCTAGGGAAACTGGAGGTTATTATTTCTGCTCCCTATCTGGCCTGACCATAAAGCTATTTCAAATAGGAACGTTTTAAGCCTGGTCTTAAAATGAGAGACTGTGTCGGCCTCTAACATTGATGGGGAAGCTGATTCCATAACACAGAGGTAAAATGTTCTTATCTGCTGTGCTTTTAGAGACCCTTGTGACCACCAGACGTCCAGCATTTTATCAGTGCTCTCTTTGGATCATATTGTACAATAGCATCTTTGAGGTAGGATGTGGCCATGTCATTCAGGAGGAGGATTTTAAATTTGATTCTAAAATCAACAGTCAACAGTTCCTAGCACTCTGCAGCATTTTAAACTAGAATGAAAGCTTTTTATAGAGCTTTTAGGACATGCCATGAGCAGGGATTTACAGTAGTCTAATCTAGATGTAACAAATGGATAACATGGATATTTTATTTTTTCTAATTTTGGCTAAATGAAAATATGATGTTTTACAGGCTTGACTTAGATCCACTGTATTATATCCACTCTTGATCCAAAAAAGCCCCCTTCACACATGTAGCTTTATCTGTGAATTTACCTGGGCTTTTGCCAGAGCGTGTGCGAATAAATTCAGAACTTATTTCCCTTCTTTTTGGATCTGGCATTTTCCCTGGTAAATTCTCAGGACTAATGCAGGTACGGCTTATGTGTGAAAAAAGTTGCCATTACCACTGCCTGTTTCTTTGGTTACGAGCTAGTTTTCCCTGGTTACACTATTTAGTTAAGTTCCATTTGTATGTCGTTTAAATGATGCAGCACCTAATGATGTAATGCAGAGAGACAAATGTCCTTTTAAGTGTGAACAGTGCAAACCCGAACATTTTCTGGGACTGAAGCACGGGTGAACGGGGCTCAGAGCTGAGTGTTCTGGTCATCTGCGCGTGGTAATTTACTGGGAACTATGTGTGAATGGGGCTTTTACAGTAGAACTAGAGGCTACACTGACATTGTCCAGTGTGACTATCTGGTCAGATAGTGTCTTGCGAACATTTAAGGCCTACTGTTTTTGAGGGTAAAAGCGGGTAATATGTGAAATGATCTGAATAAGTCTGGGGAAGGTTTAGGGTTTGACTGTAAAAACACAGAGGAGCATTTATGGATAATGACATCATGGTCAAAGTGAACCCAAACATGTCAAGGTTTTTATCACCTAAAGAACATAGCCAGAGTCCACTCCATTCTCTCTCGGGATAACATATAGACGCCGATGCACTCTTTTATACTACTACAATGTCTCTCTGGTCTTGCAATTACTACCAAATGTAGTTTTTTAATGGTATTGGCCATTCTTATCTTTCTGAACTGCATTTGCCCTACAAACCCAGAGGACCCCTGCGCTCGTCCAGCAGCAGGCTCCTATTTATTCCCAAAGTGATGTTTTCTAAGATGATTTATGTGTACTCAGCCTCATGCTTAATTTTTTAGGGTGTGAATGTGTGGGTGATAGTGTTGTGTAAATTTAGTTTAGTTTATTTATTTAATGAGACAGCGATCGTGAACAAATACATTAACCTTAACAGCAGAGATGCATTGTACCAAGTAGCACAAGTGCTCATTTCAGTTTGATTGGTTGACTGTGATGTCAGAGGGACAGCCGCTAAGCCGTCAGCTGGTTTAAATCCTACCTATCGGATAGGTACCAGTTTGTTAATGTGAACCAGAGCTCCTCACCCTGTTCTAAAGTAATCTACGGTGTGCCGCAGGGTTCAGTACATGGACCAATTCTGTTTTATCTTTATATGCTGCCGTTAGGTAACATTATCAGAAAGCAGTGCATTAACTTCCACTGTATGCAGATGACACACAGCTGTATATTTATCAATGAAACCCGATCAGGCCGATCAAGCAGACAGACTTAGTGCTTGTATGAAGGATATAAAAACCTGGATGACACTTAATTATCTGCTTCTTAACCCTAAAAAAAACTAGGTCATTGTACTAGGCCCTAAACATACAGAGTTCTCTGACTTTATATCAAACTTGGAGTTAGATTGGGATAAAGTAGTGATTTCAATATCCACGTGAACGTGAACGATAACTCTCTCAGTAATTCTTTCAACGCCCCATTAGATAAGCGTTGGTTTTGCTCAAAATGTAAATAAAATATTCAGTGACATGTCATGTTATCCTGCTTGGAACAGCTTTAGTCCCAGTGTAAGTCATCAATTTGTCGACTTGACCATGAATTCTCTGAAGTCTACTCTTGTGTTGCAGCTCCGTTAAAGCAGGTCATTAGGCCAAAATGTGCCTCCCCATGGTACAATGAAGAACTACGTTCGCAAAAACAAAGAGTTAGAAAATTAGAAAGACCATTCTCGTCGCTCCCACATGGAGGAATCCCTAAAAACATGGTAAATCTGTCTACTGTCCTATAAGGCAGGCTTCGCGTAAGGCCCAAACCAGATACTATTCAAATGTAATTGAAGTAAACAAAAATAACTCTAGATTTCTTATCAGCACTGTAGCCAGGCTAACAAACTGTCACAGCGCAGTAGAGCCCTCAATCCCAGCCACTCTCGCTCTGAAGATTTTCTTCTATTTTTTAACATATAAAATAAAAACAATCAGAGGTAAATTAGAGGAAATTACTCCCACTTATTAGTCCAAGCTGGTTTAAATCCTACCTATCTGATAGGTACCAGTTTGTTAACATAACCAACCAGAGCTCCTCACCCTGTTCTAAAGTAACCTACGGTGTGCGCAGCAGGGTTCAGTACTCGATCCAATTCTGTTTACTCTTTATATGCTGCCGAAAGCGTGGCATTAACTTCCACTGCTATGCAGATGACACACAGCTGTATTTATCAATAAAACCCGATCAGCAGACAGACTTAGTGCTTGTGTGAAGGATATAAAAACCTGGATGACATTTCGTCATCTGCTTAACCCTGAAAAAACCGAGGTCATTGTACTGGGCCCTCAAAATCTACAAGACGCTTTATCTGAGCAGATAGTCACACTGGACAATGTCAGTGTAGCCTCCAGTTCTACTGTAAGAAACCTTGGAGTCTTATTTGACCAAGAGCTCTCGTTCAAAGCACATATAAATCAAGCCTGTAAAACAGCCTATTTCCATTTGTGTAATATAGCCAAAATCAGAAAAATCTTGCCTAAAAGTGATGCTGAAAAACTCACTGCTCACAGCGTGTCCTAAAAAAAGCTCTATAAAAACCTCTATAAAAAGCTTTCAACTGGTTAAAAATGCAACAGCAAGATTACTAACAGGAACTAAAAGAAGAGAGCACATTACGCCGGTGCTCGAGTCTCTCCACTCCTGTGTTATGGAACCAGCTTCCTGTCCATGTTTAAGAAGCCGACACAGTCTCTTCATTTAAGAACAGGCTTAAAACATTCCTCTTTGAAATTGCTTATGGTGGTCAGGCCAGTTAATGAACAGAAATAAAAACCTACCGTTTCCCGGCTACGCTGCCCTAGGAGCAAACATGCTGGGGGGAGTATGGCAGCTTGAGCACTATCCTCTGCTTGTGTCTACTTTCCTATCAAACAATATTTAACATTTAATTTCACTTGCAATCTGTTCATCTCTTTTCCTTCTTCTCCCACTTCCCTGATGGTAGTAGAGCAGGCACATTGAGGACCTGTGGATCCAGATGCTCCTCAACTGCCTAGAGAAACTGTTCTCAACTCCATATGAACGGTTCTTCATCAGCCTCGAAGAACTTGGTTCTCCTCCTGAGTGGGTCCAGCTCCATCTGCAAATTGAGGCGCGTCCGTCTGTCCGTCTGAGGGAGTCGGATCTCCCCTTCACTGTGGAACTCCTCCAGATATCTACTTTTTCCCAGAGGTTTGGTAGTTTTTCCTGGCCGAGAAGAAGGGTCTAAGGACAGGGGAGCTTGGGACATCTGTCTAAGGACACGGGATGCTGGGATATCACCGATGTCCCTATGAACATGAACACATTTATTCTGTTTTTATTCTGTTCTTCACTGTCGCCCCTCGAGGCAACCGCTGTTGTGATTTTGATATGAATTGAATCGAAATTGACTGAAATGTAGGGTCAAATCAGCCCACTGTAAGAATGCGTGTTTTTCAACTGATTCTTGGAACTATAAAAAGTCTTGTAATTGAATAAATGAAAATGTAATGCCATATCATGGAACATCACTGACAAAGCATATTTCCATGAAACCCTCAATATTTATACAATTGTATTATGTTGTAGATAAACGCAAGCGATTTTTTTTCTTTCTTCACCCAGGCCTATTATCAGCCTATCAGTAACGAGCTGTGGATTATTTTAGGGGTTGTACTTTGAAGGTCTGTGAGGAAGTTGAGCGCTCCCTCACTCGGTTCCTCAAAGTGCGCACAGACGGAGGGCAGTGCAGAGCAACGGAGCCTGAGCCCGCAGCATGTTCTCTGGAGCCGCACACAGAGCACTGTCCGCCCGCGGAGGAGGAGGGACGAGCGGCCGCTGAGGAGCATGACAGCCGCTGCTCCGGTGACAGCTCCCACACTGGACCGCGCCAAACTACTGCTTAGTATTCTACTAATAGGCCAACTACTACTACTTATTCAAGAACTACAACGGCAAGGGACCGCGAGACTTTGATCCGAACAGGGTCTGGACTCCAGAACGGGACTATGCCCGAGATGGAGAAAGGCAGACCCGCGGAAAACAAACGCAGCAGGAAGCCCGCGCACCCGGTCAAGAGGGAGCTCAACCAGGAGATGAAGGTAGGTCTGTCTTGGTTAAACTACTTCTTGTGTTCCTTAAGAGAAGCGCTCTGCTGTGCGTTTTTCAGGGTCAGAGCAAGTGCGCACAAATCAAAGCATGGAGCTGTCAGGTAACTTAAATGAATGCCCCTTGTGCCCCTTACGCAGTGATACAACATACGCGAGTCAGGGAAAAGTTCGTGTGACAGTTGTTGCTGGATCTAAAGCGTGGGAGAGTTCGGAAAAGTCAGGGGAGGTTCCCAGATGGGTGTCCTTTAACTTTTGGTGAAGTCCGACCAGCTGAGACCCACACGTGAGCGCGCATGTATCATCAGACGAACACGCGCATATGTCCAGATGTGCGTCACGTCTCCCCCGCGCGCCACACACTGCCTTGCGACTTGCCGCGCGTGAAAGTGAAGTGCGTAAAAGTTTGTCCACGTTTGGCATGTCCGCAGTCGCCACGTGACGTAACCCGACGCAAACATAACGGTCACTAACTATAATAATGTTGTGAAAGTTGTGCGTAAAGGTGTATTTATTACTTTGGAAATCTCAGGGGTAGACTAAGCTTTCGCCCTCCCTCCGCGGTGCCTTGGAGACGAGCGCGGGTGTAGTCTTTTGTTTGGGTTCGGACTGCGGCTATTTGAGACGGCTGGCTGCGGTGTGGAACAGGATACTCCAGGAGCCTTCAAGCCCGGGCTGAAAATCTAAAACGACACGCATTTGTTATAGAAGAAATGCATCCTCCTCTCTTGACAGGAAATGTGGAGTTTGTCTGCGAGTAGTATTAGGAGTAGTAGAAGTTGTAGGTCTATTTAATATCAGTAGTTGCTGCGGCATAATATTTTAGTGAGGAAGGAGTAAAAATACCAAATATTTCCATCTGCAGAATTTAGACCTGATTTCAGAATTGTTGGAATGAAATGGTGCAATAATATTTGGTGCAATATCACCAAATGTGGTTTTAGTTTCTTACTAACTCAACAAACGTCCCATAACTGAGAATGCCCCCGTCTACGTCGTCTAAAATGTTCTTCAAATGTTTCTTTAAGTCTACAAAATCTGTGAGAGCGGAAATATGAACTCTTGGTGTGCGTGGTTTGGTCTCCGCGCTGATGTCCAGGGAGGTGTACTGTTACAGCTTCACTAATTTGAATCCAAACATGTGAAATCGGAGTCTTGGTCCAGTCCTGGCTCTGTGGACTGGAAGAGAGATTCTGGTTTGGCATTGTCACTCTCTTTAAGCAGATGTTTATGGAAGAAACAGAAACAACTTTGTGGGAAGTAAAGTGACTGACGCGAAGGAGACTGGATACTGGGGAAGAGGCATAGTAGGAATAGCTACTCAAACACTACTGCTTTTCATTTCCTTGGACACAAATAGCATGTGTTATAGCAGCTGTATAGTAATACATAGTACTTTGCGCAATAACTTTGCAAACAGTATTCATACCATTACTCTAAAATATGTGCTGACCTTGTACTTGCTTTAATTATTTGAAAGAAAGTCATAAACCTTAAATCACTGTGTTTTTATAAAATGCCACCTTTTTTATTTTGCATTTACTTCTCGATCTTAAGTACTATTGTATTATATTACATCAACTTTTTAGCTAAAAACTAGACTAAGCATGTTTTTAAAATGTTGGCTGTTTTTATTTGATTGCATTGAAAAACTCTATCCTGACTGTGAGTGGGCTTGCATCTTACTTTGCCTGGAGGAAACCCTCCTCCTTTCCATGGTTGTTGTTTACCCTGGCCAGAACATGCAAAAAAGAAATGAAGAAATAAAGAAAGAACTTCTTGGCTGTTTCAGGTGGTCTCAAACCCTAGATAAAAGTAACTTGGAGGCCAGTTAAAATGTAGTGGAGTAGAAAGTACAGTTACCCCGCTCTCAAATGTAGTGTAAAAAAGTATGCTAATTACAGATACCTATACATTTTACTTTTTTCTTGTCATTTTACTTTTGTAGTTTGTTACTTTCCACCACTAGATGTTAGATAGAATTGCTGTGATATTTTTTTAAAGTAACATTAGCAATGGCTTACATTAGAATTACATATCACAGACCTGAACCTGAAGACTCAGCCTTCTGTAGCCACAGCTGCCCTTGGGTAGAGCAACGCTGCCAATCCGCCCCTCCGATCATCACCAGTCAAGGCAAGGCGGGTCAAGTGTCTTGCTCATGGACACTGACAGTTTGGTTGGATCTGGGTTAGGCCACTGCACCCCTAAACTGAGCCTCCGCTGCCCATAAGTAAAAATACTTATGAACTATATTTTATAACAGTGGTTCTTTCCACCAAGTACAAAGTAAAGAAAAGTAAGGCTCTCAGAATAACACCAGATCTAAACCAGATCTATACCAGATCTAAGATGGACTGACTGTTTCAGGTCTATTTTAGGGCTAAGCAAGGTTAATATTGGACTACACCAATGCAGTAGTTCTAAACATACATTTCCATAAGGAGGACAAATATGTGGATAAAACTGACTCGAAATCAAACAAATCATAGAACTGTGGAGGATCTTGCAGTACCAGAGGTATGTGTATTTACCACAGTCTGAGAAACACTGCTACATAAAATACTAAATATGTATGGCGCTTGAGTTGAGGTACTTTTACTTAAATCAATTTAAATATAACACAAAATGTAGTTTTTCATCATGTATTGTTTTCATTCTTCTTCTTATTTTTTTTTAGAAAATGTCCTTTGAAGTTACAATGTCCCTCAAAAATATATGGATCCAAGTTGATGAAATTAAATAATAAAATGTAAGGTGCAGATTGGATAATGTCGTTATCACGTTCACGTGAAAGTTTATATGTTGAGAGAGCAAACTGAAGTGTCTTGCCTTAAAAAACAGCAAATATTATCAAAACGCTAGTAATTGATCCGACAGACCTAATAAAAGCTTGTGTTTCGTTGTTCTGTTTGGGGAAAGTTGCTCACGTCTCAAAGTATGGCACAACGGATCGCATTGCAGGAGATCAGGTGTCATGGAAACACGAGAGGGTCACAGGAGCCGAGTACTGCTCTGAACAGCTCTGATGAGAACACAAGCCAACCAGAGATTTAACAGTTTTTCCGAAAGATGTGCAATAGAACTCACAAGACCGTACAGCCAGGGGGGACCTCAACAGATCGCTTGAATAGTGCCGCCGCAAAAACAGCACACATGCAGCATTGTGAGTTTGAATGTGGCTCGAGACAATTTACTGCATGTCAGTCTCCAGTCTCATCCCCATTTCACACTAGCCTGTCATTAAAGCTTACAGGGCAAAAAAAAGAAAGACAAAAAACGTAACTGGAGTTAAGCATTCAAACTTGGTTTTAAATGTTTTCCCAATTTGTGACATCATAGAAGTACAGAGGTCTCCTATGCTGTTCTTAAGTCCACAAATCATCTCCAGACTTGTCCTGTGCATTTCTGCCTCAAATCACGTTCATTACAACTGTATGCTTACATTAGCATGCTAGCTTTTGTTTATTTCCCCATGGCAACTTACTCTGCTGCCAGTAGATGGTGTGCTAATACCAATTCTGATGAAGGAACGCCTGTCTGATAGAAAGTGTGGTTTACATGATCTAAAACATCAGATGCCAAAGTAAATGTTCTCAAGAGCATGTTTAAAGGACAATAACAACACAATGAATGCATAATATGTGTCCATAAAGACTGATTCAATTTGAATCGCATACATTCCTTTTCTTAGCATTTACACAGACATCCACCCTTTAATCTGCAGCGACCGAACATTTCTTAAATGCCGTTATTGTTCTCAAAGAGCTAAAATATTCCATACATTAACTCTGAATGAAACTGTCTAGTCCTTTTAGATTGTAGAAATTGGTTAGCAGCTAGAAGAGCATTAGCCCACTGTCTCCAAGGTTTCCCTTTAGATCCCAGCTCTAAATAGTGCATGATTCTTGCTGTGTCCTTGGGCAAGACTCTCAACCCACCTTGCCTGTTATGAATGTATGCGAGGACGTTAATTGCGGGCGTAGTCTTGAGGGAGCTAGTGCAGATTGACAGATACTTCATCATCAGTCTGAAGTGTTTCAGTCTGCTAAGCCCTGTTTTGGACCAATGCATTTCCCCAACGATTTGATTATTTTATCCACCTACAGTATCTTTTTATCCATCTATTATTGAAAAGGTTTATTCTTAGACATTTTGATTTAATAATCCCACTGTCTTTGTTATAAAAAGGTATTTCGTCGTACGTATATAGTTCAGTTGAATCATATTGATCTACATTTTGATACTTTTTCTTTTCAAAACCTATTAATTCTAGCTTTCAGTAATGATTTTATGAGGATAAACTAGAAAGACTATTAATCAGTGCCATTCAACTCAAAAACTCTTTCTTGCTGCAAAGTCTAAACCGCTCCAAACTACATGCTTTTACGGAGGATTGGCTCTCGATGTTGATTAAAATTCTATTAATTGCCCAGCCCAACGATTAGGATTATCAAAATACAATTACAATTATTTTCATTTTTGTCTAGTCACGATTATTCTGCTCAAGCATTGCAGCCATGTCACTATCTCGTTTACACAGCTGAGTTTGACAGAAGCAGCTTTAGCTTGTCAAAGCTCTGCTTAGACACACAGGAAGCCCTTCACCCTGCTCCCTCCTCCCTCTTCCCTTCACCCTGTTCCCTCTCCCCTTCACCCTGCTCCCTCCTCCCTCTTCCCTTCACCCTGCTCCCTCTTCCCTTCACCCTGCTCCCTCTTCCCTTTCCCTCACCCCTGTGTCCCTCTTCCCCTTCACCCCTGCTTCCCTCCCTCTTCCCTCTTTCTTCCTTCCCCTGCTCCCTTCTCCTCCTCCCTCTTCCCTTCACCCTGCTCCCCTCCTCCCTCTCCTTCACCCTGCTCCCTCCTCCCTCTTCCCTTCACCCTGCTCCCTCTCCCTTCACCCTATCTACTTCACCGTCGCTCCTTCACTCTGCACCCGCTTTCCTTCACCCTGCTCCCTCTTCCCTTCACCCTGCTGCCTCTCCCCTTCACCCTGCTCCCTTCACCCTGTTCCCTCTTCCCTTCACCCTGCTGCGCTCTCCCCTTCACCCTGCTGCCTCTCCCCTTCACCCTGCTCCCTCTCTCTTCACCCTGCTCCCTCCTCCCTCTTCCCTTCACCCTGCTCCCTCTCCCCTTCACCCTATCTACTTCACTGTTGCTCCTTCACCCTGCTCCCTCTTCCCTTCACCCCTGTCCCCTCTTTCCTTCACCCTGCTGCCTCTCCCCTTCACCTGCTCCCTCTTCTTCACCCTGCTCCCTCCTCCCTCTTCCCTTCACCCTGCTCCCTCTCCCCTTTCACCCTATCTACTTCACTGTTGCTCCTTCACCCTGCTCCCTCTTCCCTTCCCCCTGTTCCCTCTTCCCTTCACTCTGCTCCCTCCTCCCTCTTCCTTTTCACCCTGCTCCCTCTCCCCTTCACCCTATCTACTTCACTGTTGCTCCTTCACCCTTCCTCCCTCTTCCCTTCCCCCTGCTCCCTCTTCCCTTCACCCTGCTCCCTCCTCCCTCTTCCTTCACCCTGCTGGCCTCTCCCCTTCACCCTATCTACTTCACTGTTGCTCCTTCACCCTGCTCCCTCTTTCCTTCACCCTGCACCCTCTTCCCTTCACCCTGCTCTCTTTTCCCTTCACCCTGCTCCCTCTTCCCTTCACTCAACTCCCTCTCCCCTTCACCCTGTCCCCTTTCTCCACCTTCTCCCCTTCACCCTGCTCTCTCCCTCCCTGCCGCCCTGCTCCCTCTCCCCCTCTTCCTACTTCAGTGTCGCTCCTTCACCCTGCTAACTCTACGTCCTACTCCCTTTCCGCCCTGCTCCCTCTCAGTCCAACGCTGTCCCCTCTGCCTCCTCATCAGCCCATGGAGCAGCCGGACACTTGATCCACTGCTTTAATCACACTGGGGCAAATTTAGCCGTACAATGGTCTGTTCGCCCACTCACTTGCCCAGGCGCACCGTGGTGGTGGAGCGGTGAGCTAACCAGACCTGGGTCAGGGTCAGGTTCCATGGAGAGGCCCTGAGCGCTGCAGCAGCGGTATGGAACGTGTTAAAGTTACATAGACAATAAATACTCAATAACTTAATAACTAATATAAGAAAAACACCATTTTGTTGGACAATTTTATTTCTTAAAGCATTAAGATGCATTATGTAACTTTTTCTGGTGGCGGGTCCACCACCTTATCTACAAGGAGATGATATTGCTTTTCCCTGGAATTTTCCAGTGTGTGGAATTAAACTTATATCTTATAGAATTGCAGGTGTTTTATTGATCTGACTGGATGTCACTTGACCTGCCAAACCATGGACAGGCGGGTTTCAGCTAAAGAAACAGCACTGGTCGTGTTGCAGGCTCTGTGAGCACTGACAGTGTGATCCCTCTGAAAGAGCACCTTTAGACAGTCGGCCTGGTCTGTGAGAGGAGTCAAAGCGTGCAACTCAATACCAGAGGCTATTAAACAACAAACATACACCTGCCACCATTGAATACAAGCACCTGTTGTGCTGTATGTGCTGTCAGTTTTCTAAATAATTGTAATTTGGACCCCTTAACAGCATACATTGTTACTGTTGTTTCTGTCCATGTCCAACCATACAGTATGTCTTGCATTTGGCCCCTTCAAGAGGACTACAGAGGACTACAGATGAAAAGTAGCCTTTTGGCTAATCCTGTTTTTTTAACTCATTTTTTAAACTTTTGTTTATTCATGTTTATTATGACATTGCACTGTTCCTTATCACAATAT